>JBBBDQ010001171.1:380000-642500 GCA_037127315.1 Ascarosepion bandense | reverse complement strand
ATACAAAACTCTTATATTTGATTGGAAGGGATAACATTGTAATAGTTTTCCAGTATCTAATTTGATAATTTAAAAGAATAATTACTAGAAATCTCAAAATCAGTCAAGTATAAAAGTTTAGATATCTGGGAAGAGGATGGAAAATGTAATATTTAAATTTGAAGATAAATCTGGATAGAAAAAGGTACCTTAAGAAGCTAAGCAATATATTAAGAAACTGAAAAATTTTGTAAGAAACAAAGGAAAGTGTGCTAATGTGTTATGTAATATCAGTTCTTTGATAAGGCAGTTACTGCTGGACAATCTTAGAGATGAAGAAGACTTTTTGTGGTTCAACAAAAACACTGCTGCAAACACTAGACTAAATATGTGAATAATGAGGAAGTTTTAAGATGATGGAAACACAAGTGGTGCTTATAATTATTCAGAAAGAATTATTTAAAATTTCTAGAGCACACGAAGAAAGAGGGTTTGGAGAATTTGAAACTTAGAGAATATATTGAAGGCAAGAGGTTCAGAGGTAAAGCAGAGAGTAATCTATCTAACAAGCTTGTATAAATGAATGTCAGAAAAGGGAATGTAGGATGGTGAAAAGTCTAATCTTATTAAGAGCTGCAAAGGGCAGGAAGTTGTAGAGAGCCATGATCACCCACATCTTGAAGGGAAATGGTCCATAGATTATTATTTCTTATTTTTTTATTTTTTTGTATCTTATCAATTCAGTTATTTAAAGCCAAAAAATATTTTTTGGATTGTAAGAATTTTTTGGAAATAACAATTTACTGATAGTCCTACTAATTAATCTATAGGTGTGGGAGGTGATATAGAAGTGGATTTATACCTTTCCCAGGGATATCTAAACTTATTTATAAATGAAACTTTGTGTGTGTATCCATTACCTATAGACTCCGAAACGGCTGGACCGATTTTCTTGAAAATTTACACAGTTGTACTATAAGCGCCTGCGAGTGTTCTTAGCTAGGTTTTGTGTTGAGGTACCCCCGATAAATAAAGAAAATTGAAAATAAAAAAAAAATCGGGTTATAGAAGGAGTGGTCCAATTTTAATCAAATTTGATACACTCATAGAAACGGTATTCAGAAGTTTCAAGGTTGCAGTTCTTACAATAATGCAGAAAATCGATAATATATAAAAAGCAAGATGTTTGTGTGTGTGTCTGTTTATCTGCCTGTATGTCTGTATTTTTTTTCAGCCCTTTTATTTTAGTTTTTGCTTCAGGTTTGGCTCTAAGTAGGTATAATTGTAGGTCTTAGTCTCAGCCATGATATCATTTACTCAGAGGACTTATTTAGCCTTCAAAATTCAGTTTACAATGAAAAACACTTATTTGATATTGATACCAGGAAATCAAAATTTGACTTACATTTATTCATTTTTCTTTCAGTCTACGGTTTCGCTTTAACTGGAAATACCCTATTGCTTTTTAGTCTTTCGTGCCAATGTCCAAAGAGTCTGAGCTCCAGGACCATGGATTAGTTTTCAAGCTTTCATTACACCTGAGCAACGCCGGGCTATATTGCTAGTTTGCACATAAGTGAATATAACAAACCTGACTGAAATTGAAATTTTACTTTGATTTTTAATTCCAAGTTGTTATCAGTTACACCACTCACACATCTAAGAACATGGTATTCTCAAACAGTCGCCCATCTAGCTACTGACCAGGCTTAGTGTTGCTTAACTTTGATGATTGTAATATTGCTGTAAGACCCACGATCCATAGAAAGAGAAAATCCAAGAAAATTTTGTCCTTTTTATCTGAACATTGTTGTTTTTGTTTTTTTTTTGTTTTTTTGTTTTTTTTTGTTTTTTTTTATAATTACTTCATCTCAAACAAGGCAGTAATGCTACTAGTAAGCAAGGGATTAGAAAGAAAATAATATGGAGAAGAGTGAGGAAAGGAAAAAACGAACAGGGTTCAAGAAGACACAAGATGGTAAATGACATTGCATTTAAATTTTTGAAAATTGTAGTTATCAGGGAAATGGGGAAACAGCAGAGTTCCACAGGTAAACTGTATGACAAAGAAACTGTCCGAGTAGAAGTGGAAGTTGTAATTGGTATTTCAACAGTTAAAATGGTGGGGCTTAGTTGGCAATCTAGTAGAACTCTTAAATTCATGTCGTTAGGGCTTCAAGGGAAAAATCCTTGTTAGAGAAGTTACCATTAAATGTTATGTTGTTTGAATGTAGATAAATGGTTAATGCAAACACAGACAAGGACTATAACAAATCATTTTACAATTTACTTGTAGTGACTGAATAATAAAATGGCTGAAATAACACTGATGGTTTGATGAAAAAGTTAGAATTGATTGTGTTTAATTTGTTTATTGAGTCGGCAATAGTTTTACTCCTTCTTTCCAGGTTTCATTTTGCTTGTGTTTATTTCTTGTTTTTCAAATAAAAGACAAATTGTGGCTTGAAATGTTCTACTTTATTGGCAAGCAAAACAAAATGAATTCACTCTAGATATTTAATTTGAGTTGGCAGAGAATGTAGAAATATAATTGCCGATAAAAAGATAGCTTGCTTACTGGAGCTTGAAAATGTCAAGGAATCTTACCCATTGTATGATTTCATTTTTTTTTACTTTTTTCTTTTAAGAAACTCATAAATTGGAGAGATTTTTTTTTTAATCGTATCACCCCGAGCAAGGCGGTAATGCCACTGATGTGCAGGGGGCTACATAATAGTGAAAAGATTGGAAAAGAGAAAGCTGGAAACCACATCCTAAGCAGGGAACAAGGGATGAGCCTCTTAACTTGTTCAATAGACATGGGTGGAGTGTGAACCGGGCGATAGATATATAGATTTTTTAGTTTTTATGTATTTGTATAGATGTTCAAAGAATCCCAAAAAAGGATACTGAATTTGCTGTGGTTTTATTAAGTCTTTACCTATTTCTGATTCAAACATATTTGTAATTTGGTTAATGGCAATGCATGATTTACTAGAGTCTGGGACTGATTAAAAATTACAATTTTTTTTTTTTTTGTTTGAATAAATTTTACTTAATGTTGAATCAAAAATAAGGAACTGTACCAAATGATAGAAACCACATCACTTGTGGACTTGAAACAATAGCATAAGCTATAAGGAATATTACCTGTAACTCAGAAAATAATGTTATAATAAAGATGATGATGGTCTACATGACTTCAAATAAATAGTTAAGGAAACCACCATCAATACTAGAAAGAGTGATAGCAGCTACTAGACTTGAAAAACCTATTTTTAAGAAAGATTTTATAAATTTCAATTGAAAGCAGTACTGGCTGTTTGGTCAATGAATGCTGAATGTTTCCTTATAAGGAAACAGCTAATATTACCATTACCATTTATAATTGTTTTTATTTTACATGGTATATTATATATGAAAAAATTAATCTCTTCTGAAAATGTTTGCCTGTCATCATGCAGTGGTTAGCTAGCATGTTTTGCAGGGAAATTATGTAATGAGTTTAAATGCTCTCTCTTTTTTTTTTTTTTAAATCATTTCACCCCAAGCAAGGCATTTCACTGCCACTGTTGCGCAGGGTGTTACATCGGGGAAAGTGATGAGAAAGAGTGGTTAGGGGGTTACATAGAGGAAAGTGATGAGAAAGAGTGGCTAGATGTAGGAAATGTTAGAAGGATGGTGATAGACAGGTAAGGATATTGAGGATGAGGGTTGGGTAGATGGGAAGTGTTAGAAGGTGTCTATTGACCTTGCATTTAAACCCCTGGAGATTGTAGCTGTCGGGGAAGCAAGTATATGGAAGGGTATTCCACAGGCAGGAAGTGCGAGAAAAGAAGCTGTTGGAGTAGAAATTGTGGTTATATCTTATCTGTTTCACTGTAAAAGGGTGGGACCTAGTTGCTAATCCAGTATCTCGTGCAAATTCATACCTAGGGGGTACCACTCTATTCTTGTTTTAAGCTAAGCTTAGTAAATAAGTAATTACTTGGTAAATTATATACCTGCCAATTGTACATGTCATGTTCAAGGCTTGGTAAAAGGTAGGATTTTGAATGTTGATTTTTTTTTTTTTTTTTTTTTTTTTTTTTTTTTTTTTTTTTAAGGCATGAAGGACCCTTCTATTTTTCACGGTGTGCCATATAATATAAGGAAATATTAAAGCAATTAACAGGGAAAAAAATTGAATATCTCGAAAAAAAATTTTTTTTTTAATTATTGTCCATTATGAAATAGTATTGTACTGTAGCATTTAAATTAGAAATTAAGTTAATGAAAATCTGAAGAAGGGAATAGAGTTCCTGACACATTCTGACATTGATTAAAAATATATATATACATTGCACAGCTTTTGCCTACAATTACATTTTGTATTTTGTAGGCTTCAGTAAATTTTTTACTTCAAATATAAATCTCCATTTATTTGTTTCAGTTTGTTCTCAAAATAACTAAAAGAAAAACTTTCTGTGTATAAATTTAGTAATTATACTCACTTGACATTTCTTTCTTTAATTTACTAAACTGTATTTGTATAGGTAAAATGTCAATATTAGTATAAACTATAATTTTGTGAGTGCTTGCTGAATAGTTAATCTTAAGTCATTGTTCATGATTTATAATCTTTATTGTTCACTCTATTGTTATTAGTGATGTTGTCGTATTCTGCATTAAGCTGAGCTTTATAAATATCTACACTCTTACATCAGTGTTAATTTAAGAATTATTGAGATAACTTTAGATTTGTTTACTGTTAGTAATGAACCAATTTGATGGAAAAGTCTGGAATTAGCAACACTTTTTTTATTTTTTTTTATTGGACTGACATATTAGATTTTGCATGTCTCAAGGAAAGGATATTTTATTCCAGAAGTGAATTGATATCGGCTGATATTTCAGTTGACTAGCCATATATCTGTGACGATCACAAATTACTCAATCAGATACGCAAGAGATTTTGACTTTCATGCTAGCTAGTTTCATATTTCTTTTCCACACTATATAAAGTGTTAAAAGAAACAACTTGTATACTTCTTTTTTTAATCATTTCACTCCACATTCCATGCATGGCACTAAAGCCACTAAGGTGCAGAGGGGTTTCTGAAAGAATCAGAAAAAAACATTAAGGAGCAAGAATAATAGAAGAATAATTAAGAAGGCAGTAGATAATGACTGACATTGCATTTAAATTTTCTAAATTCAAGCTTAGCTGAAAGAAAGTTCTACAAGTGCAAGAAAATAAACTGTTAGCATAGAACTTAGTTACATCTAGCCAATTCAACTGTGAACTGCATTTAAATTCATAAAGTCTAAGTACCATTGTAAAGAGTTCATCTGAACATGTACTATGGAAGTATTTATAGTAAAAGCTCATGGAAACTACTGCAGTGGGAAAGTAACTGAAGCCAAGATGCCAGGTCAGGACTAATAATATTACTGATTCTTTTTTGGATTTTTATTAAGAATCTCTAAATATACAGCAAGAGTACTGAACTTTGTGGCAGCAATATTCAAAACAAGGGCAAATGGTAAACAGTTTTCCTCTCTAAAGTCTATTGTGAGAAATATATTCACATAGCTTAGCGCTTAAGCAGTGAAAGGAAATTATCAAACATAACAAGACGTACCTGGTATAGAAAAACAATTTATTTGTCTTGCAAAAATATGCTGAATTTTGCTGCTACAGTGTAGCTTGGTATAGTCTCTTTTCTCTGCTTAGCTTGGTATAGTATCCTCCGTCTAGGAGTGGGATGAAAAAGACACAAGGAACTGCGATCCGCGACGTACAGGAACTTTCTTCTGGGTCAGCTTCTTTCACAGTTTCTTATCTTGGTATAAGATGATAGTGCTTAGAGAATTTTTCTCTAGGAAGGCAAGGCTTTGCCCATAGGGTATCCTTTTTAAGGTAAGAAGGGTAACAAGAGATTTTCTCTGTCACAAAGTTGTGGCATTAGCCTAAAAGATTACAAAGGATTGGTAAGATGGTCTCGATATAGCGAGACAAGTGGGCGCCAATTTAGGCCCTGCTGCAACAAAAATCCGGAGCGGCACAAATACGTCCGATACTGTTCGTGTTAGCTGAAAAAAGGAGAGAACAAAACCATCCGAAAAAAAACATAAAACCTCTGGTAAAGCCCGCCTAAAGTTCAAAACGAGGTTCGGGTTAAATCAGCCAATCAGGAGACCCGTTACATCTGTAAATTTCCGACACTATATCAACACAGTGAGCTAATTTATATACATGCACTACTATCATTTGTACAAAAACTAGTTGTTTCATTCAAAGAACATCAGATTTATCACCCAATACTTTAAAGCACTTGTTAAACTTGGAAAATGATCTGTAAATGGAACTTACTTTTGACTAATAGAATATATCAATAGAGTAGTAAGAGGCTTGCAACACTTCATCTGTGAGAAAAAGGGTTAAAAATAATCCCCCACAAGAACATGTAGAGGCTTTTGAACTCTGTCAAGTGGAAAGTGAAGACTGGCAGGGTCCAAACCAGATATGGCAGCAGTACTCCATTTTTCAGTCTGATGTAGCTCTTGTAATGATAGTCTAGCAGGAGAAGTCAGGTAATTATTAGAATGGTGCAAGGAACTGACCTTTCTTTCTTTTTTTTTTTTCCCCAGCACCTTTTATCAATGGGTCATATGAGTTCCACTTGGGTGAGTTTAAGTTCCAATAAGTATTCAAGACAAAGGGTCTCTTTCAGAGAACACCCATTCATCATGATAAGCAAAAATTCGAGGTCATCTCGGTGATAACGAACATTACTAGTTTGGTGTTTAGCATTGTGACAAATCACCCCCACCCCCAATTATGAGATATTAGAGCCAGATCAATCCTTGCTCCCTGACTATAAAGTATTGGAGTCAGATCAGTCCCTGCTCCCTGACTGTGAGGTATTGGAGCCAGACCAATCCCTGCTCTGTGACCATACTGAAGCCAGATCGGCCCCCGCTCCCTGACGACGAGGTATGGGATCCAGATCGGCCCCCGCTCCCTGACGACGAGGTATGGGATCCAGATCGGTCCCCACTCCCTGACGACGAGGTATGGGATCCAGATCGGCCCCCGCTCCCTGACGACGAGGTATGGGATCCAGATCGGCCCCCGCTCCCTGACGACGAGGTATGGGATCCAGATCGGCCCCCGCTCCCTGACGTCGTGGTATGGGATCCAGATCGGCCCCCGCTCCCTGACGTCGTGGTATGGGATCCAGATCGGCCCCCGCTCCCTGACGACGAGGTATGGGATCCAGATCGGCCCCCGCTCTCTGACGACGTGGTATGGGATCCAGATCGGCCCCCGCTCCCTGACGACGTGGTATGGGATCCAGATCGGCCCCCGCTCCCTGACGACGAGGTATGGGATCCAGATCGGCCCCCGCTCCCTGACGACGAGGTATGGGATCCAGATCGGTTTACCTAGTTGATGAGCTAGTAGAGTTAGAACAGTCCCCCACCTTGAGCTATTAGAGCTAGGTTAGACCCCCCCAAAACTTTTAGGACAGAAGAGAAATGATATCATCTAGGTCAGTTTTTTTTTTTTTGGGCATTGGTTATCTTGAATTCTGAAGATGCTACCTATATACCTTTTGTGGCATATGCATAGATATTTACTAAAGATTGACGTATGCTCTTAAGCTGATCATTAATATAAAGTAATAAGAAAGAAGCAAGTCTTTGCGGGGAAAGTCTTGCATTGATTTACTGCCTATCTTTAAATGCTGGAAAAAGAGAAGCAAGTGATAATGTCATTTAATTACATGATTCTTTGATTGATATTCTTTTTACTCTTCCTGCCTTCTTTAAATTTTTTATTTATTTACTAGCAGTATAGCCCGGCATTGCTCGGGTGTAATGAAAGCTTGAAAACTAATATCCATGGTCCTGGAGCTCAGACTCTTTGGACGTTGGCACGAAAGACTAAAAAGCAATAGGTGTTTCCAGTTAAAGCGAAACCATAGACTGAAAGAAAAATGAATAAATGTAAGTCAAATTTTGATTTCCTGGTAAGGATATCAAATAAGTTTTTTCATCGTAAACTGAATTTTGAAGGTTAAATAAGTCCTCTGGGTAAATGGTATCATGGCTAAGACTAAGAACTACAATTATATCGACTTAGAGCCAAACCCAAAGCAAAAACTAAAATAAAAGGGCTGAAAAAAAATACAGACATACAGGCAGATAAACAGACACACACACAAACATCTTGCCTTTTATATATATATATTATCAATTTTCTGCACTATTGTAAGAACTGCAACCATGAAACTTCTGAATATCATTTCTTATGTCTTTGTCTATAAGTGTATCAAATTTGATTTGATTAAAATCAGACCACTCCTTCTATAACCCGATTTTTTAAAAATTTTCAATTTTCTTTATTTATCGGGGGTACCTCAACACAAAACCTAGCTAAGAACACTCGCAGGCGCTTATAGTACAACTGTGTAAATTTTCAAGAAAATCGGTTCAGCCGTTTTGGAGTCTATAGGTAACGGATATATACACACACACACACACACACACACACAGAGTTCCATTTATAAATTAGTTTAGATTTATTTATTTGAAAGTTTTAAAACAAAAATGTCAATCCTTTCCCCATCACAATATATCAAGTTGGTATATAATATCATGTCACCCACTCCAGCCACAATCATTACTGTCTCTACCTTCATCACCTTCTACAAATTGCCTTGAATAAGTATCATATTCATTTTCAAAGTGAACAAACCCAGAATGTATATAAATAGTGCAATGTTCCTAAGAAGTTTATGCATGACATTTCTTCATTGGTGCTACCATTTTAAAATGCCAAATATATTACTAAATATTTCTAAATTGTATTTATCATCAGTAAACATAAATATTGCCATCTTGTGAAAATACGTAGAACTAAACGGTAGTGTAGAAAAACTGCTATTTTTGGTACAACATACGCAATTATAGAACCTATCAATACATGCCACCATACTAATAAACTCATCAACCACTTCAGAATAAGTATAATCTCTCATTAAATGTCTTTTTCTGGTTCCAAATAGTTAAAAAAAAAAAAAGTACATGGGGTTAAACAGCAAGGCGCTTTTTTTAAAAATAATTATAATACTGAGTAAAACAATTTGTTGAATTATTAGTCAGTCAGTTAAGTGCCATACGTGATACACGCTTTGGGCGATCATGTCTCAAAACAGACATGACTGACTGGGCAGAAGATTATCCCGCAGTAGGTGGCCATTGCTTTCTGCGGTAGACTGGTTGCCGACCAAGGCTATAGAACCCAATCTGTCCTATTATTTAACCCATAACTGGAAGGAATAGATGGATTAATACCTTTCCCAAGGGTATTTGCGCATAAGTGAAGGCAAGGAATTCAGCTGGAATTCGAACTCGACTCCCCGATTTCTCGTTCCGAGCCGATATCCAATGCACCACAATGTACATCCTGAATTATGGTTAAGTCATAATTTCCGTTTTTGTTTGTCAACTTTATTCTTCAAAAAATAAAATGTATTTTATTCAATTATATATTTACCTTTATTTGCAATGACTTCTTGCCATTCATCAGGCATCCCTTTGATACTTTTTCAGTAAATTTTTCACAAGTTTTGATGTGAAAGACATTTTGGCAGATTTTTTAATGTATTTTAAGATCAATAATTCAGTAATACTCTGACCCCCCTCCCCCCGGCATGCAGAATTTTATTTTTCTTTCAAGCAGCTTAACTTTTGTAATTGTTTTTGAGATTATCTTTGTCAATTCACTTGCTCTTACATTGAACATTGTTGTATCATCACCAGTGATATATTTCAGGAATCTTCTCACTCTTATGTAGCCCCCTGCACATCAGTGGCGTTACCGCCTTGCTTGGGGTGATATGATTAAAAAAAAAAAAAAAAAAGTTATTTAGGATGATACATTTGTCACTACAATTTATTTCCCCAAAATGGAAATTGTTTGGGACTCAACCTAATAGAAATTTATGCAAAGATATATATCTATAAAGGAAACTTCCTTTATTAAAAATCTCAAATGCACAAGTCGGTAGACAATGCTTAAGCAAAGAAAACAATATTTTACTCAAACATGTATATCAACTAAAATATAACATTTAAGGTAATAATTGTATCTGCATGCATTCATACACATACACAGACATACATATACAATATATATATATATATATATATATATATATATATATAATGGAAATTAACAAAGATTAACGAAACTGGTTATCAACAACTGACAATTTGAACTGATTTGTTTGAACATTATTTTTGATCGATTCTTGTATTTAAGTAGATGTTCTGTTTATAATCAAACAGTATTATATACTATCGAATGACACATTTTTGTAACAAAAATTTATACACATTCATACACATACAGACATACATATACAATATATATATATATAATGGAAATTAACAAAGATTAACGAAACTGGTTATCAACAACTGACAATTTGAACTGATTTGTTTGAACATTATTTTTGATCGATTCTTGTATTTAAGTAGATGTTCTGTTTATAATCAAACAGTATTATATACTATCGAATGACACATTTTTGTAACAAAAATTTATTGCAAATAATCAGGCCGGTAGATGATTATAAAAGGGATATTTACCTAAATACAAGTATTGATCAAAAATAATGTTCAAACAAATCAGTTCAAATATATATATTTGAAATACCAAACAGGTTCTTATTAAGAAAAAAAAAAACCTGGACAAAACATATATCCAGGAAACCAATATGAGAAACAAAACAGACATGAACATTTCATACCCCATCATCATTATAACACACAAGCACATCCAAACATCAGGTACACTGACAAAATCACACCGAACCCACACAACAAACAATTATTTCATAACAATAATTATAATCACATACCTACACATTCATTTATACCAGGCCAAACATGAATGAACACACGTAAAGGGCCACTATTCCATAACACAGACAGAAATACAAAACATTCCCCAAAACACATAATGTACAACACCACAACTGCTACTACAAATCCCCGTATGGAAATAAACTCAACCACCAAAGACCACCCAGACATACAAACACCACATTCTTCAACCTCAATTCCTAAATATTGCCCTAACAAAAACAACAATTCAAATGAAATAAACATATTCTTTGAAAAAATCTGGAATAAAGACTTTCAAAACAAACACAACACCCATAGCAATCTCACGCACAAGCAAAGACTAGCACTAGAAAACATCCGTAAGAACAATGATATAATAATAAAAGAAGCAGACAAAGGCGGTGATGTAGTCATCATGAATAAAATTTATTACAAAACAAGATATGCTAGGAGACGAAAATACCAAAAAAAAAAAATCAACCAGAATATAGATGAAAAAATATCAAAAATAAAAAAACTCTGCCTTACACACAGTAGAATATTAATGAAAAAAGAAAAAGATTTTCTTACAGACTTTACTTCAAAAACCAGTAATTTTTGTGCATACAGACACACACGTACATGCACAAACGCATTCACATGTGCATACATGCACACACACACCGGGTTCATGAAATTTTCGAAACGCGTTTGCCATTATTGACGCGCACGTGAAGGAGAAAAAAAAACGTTATAGTCAACTTAACTATATAAACAAGGATTTTGCCATCACTCAAAAGGAACCCGATAGGTAAAAACCACAAATTTGTTTGTCTGAAGAGAGTCAATCTTAGACTCGAAACATGTGTAGCGTCACAAATATCATTTTGCTTGTATATTTTTAAACAACAATAAATATACACGTTAAATAAAATGTTCACAGCCTCTCACACTTTTTATTATATATATATATATATATATATATATATAAAGAAGTAAAAGAACAGGTAGATTAAAACCCACTGTTCATGCATTTACTTTTATAAAGAGTGCTCAATACAAAGTAGAGCTTAGAATTAATACAAATATAAAATTTGCCACTTAGCTGATTAAAGCTATCTTCAATGTCCTGACTCCAGACTTTTGTAGATGAACAATCTAGAAATTACTCTATCCACTCATCAGACATATATGTGTATATAATTTTCTCAAAAACATATGGATTGCCTCTGTCTTTTCTACAAGTATTTTCATGCTTACTGCTCTGATGAGTATTATTATCTGGTGCCTCAACCATATGTATTCATGCGTACTACTTGATAGGCATCAAAGTTCTGGCTTTTTGCAGTTGAAATAGCGTAAAAATGAGTTACATTTAACTAACAGTTTCTTTTCATATATATAGTCATCTGCAGACAGATCTGTTTCGCTGTATCACAGCTCATCAATACGGTTAGACTTTGATTGCTTTTTAACCCAGAATTGAAACCCGACCGAATTGGTGTCAGTTGGCAATTCTACCTCTGAGCTACAGGCGCTCAGTAGAAGGAGGCAGACTTTTTAGCGTGTATTTTATCATTATACGCACCCAATAGCTGAGAGTGTTCTAATTCATTGCTGAATGAATGATACGTATATGCTATAGTAGCTACTGTTTTTCAAAGTCTACCATTCTTTCAGAGTGTGAGAGCGTAAATAGTCATCCACAGACAGATCTGTTTCGCTGTATCACAGCTCATTGGTATGGTTAGACTTCGATTTCTTTTTAACCCAGGATTGAAACCTGACCGAATTGGCGTCAGTCGGATGATGTTTGTCCCTCGCAGGTGAGGAAGACCATGACTTCTAGCAGAAGTCATGACTTGAGCTTTAATTGGATTTAAGTGAGGGAGAGTTGCGTACAGTCATCAGCTTCACTCTCTCTTCCCATTCCATCTGGTTTCAGTGGAATGACATAGGAGAGACCTTACCGGAGACAGTTAGAGATGCAGTTGCTGGCCAACAGTGATATTGTTTTCACTCTGCCCTGAATGCACTCCACAATGCTTAGGTAGGCATTTCTTTTAATTAGCCCACAACAGGTTGCCACTATATATATATAAAAACGCTCAAATGTTTTATAACCTGACAAATTTTTATCACTTTAACCAAAGAGTGCAAAGTCTTCTTTAATAAGATTTCTTGAACATTTCAGGCCAGCTAACAAAAATAAATATACTGTTTAATAAACACCCTAGGTATCTACTCGTATATGAGTATCCACAAAAAGTAATGCTTACAGTGTTCTCTATATATATATATATATATATTTATATATATATATATTTTTTTTTTTTTTAATCATTTTATCCCAAGCAAGGCAGAAATGATGTGCAGGGGGCTACATAAATGTAAAAAGATTAATTAGAAAAGAGTGAGAAGTACAAACTAGTTAGAAAGGAACAATAGAAAGCTGAGAAAGCAGGTGCGATGACAGATGCATAGGTGGAGAGAAGGGAAGGTTATACAGGGGTGGGGAGAGAGCTAGAGTCAGTGGTTAGTAGATGAGTATTGACTCTGCATTTAAACTTCTGGAGGTTGTAGCCATCAGGAAAGCAAGAATACGGGAGCGAGAAGTGCGAGAGAAGAAGCTGCAGGAGTAGAATTGTCGTCTGCATTTGGCTAATCTGACTGTGTATGGGTGGGACCTAGTTGCCAGTCTGGTTGCACGAGTAAACACCTGTTGGGGAGGCACCAGTGACTTAAGTTCGTTCGAGCAGAAGCCATGAAAGTATTTATAGAAGAGACAAAGGGAGGCCACATTTCGACGGTGGGAAAGTGGCTGCAGTCGAGCCGCCAGATCAGCACCTATCACATTACAAACTCTCCTTTGGAGCCTGTCAAGAACACTGAGGAGAACGGCAGGGGCGCCTGACCATGGCAGCAGTACTCCATGCACGGATGAATGGTTGACTTGTATATATGCAGGATGGATTCAGGCGGAAAAAACATCCTGGATCGACAGAGTGACCCAACCTTCTTAGCAGTAGATTTTGCTATGGATTCAATATAGTGGTTCCATTTAAGGTCTGAGGACAGGGTAAGTCCGAGGAGGTGTAGTGTATTGCTCTCCGGAAGAATCGCTTGGTCCATGCTTATGGGAGGCAGGAGAGGTTGCCTGTAATGGTTGACAGACAACAGCTTGGTCTTAGACGAATTGAAGTTGACAAGCCACTTCTTGCTCCAGTTCACCACAGTGTAGATCCCATTCAAGGTCAGCAGTAAGATTATGTCTGTCTGCCATGACATGTTTCTTACTGGTGCAGGAGTATATTGTAGTGTCATCTGCATAGATGCCTACTTGGGACTTGATCTCATCTGGAAGGTCGTTGATGAAGATAAGGAAGAGCGTCGTGCCCAGGATAGAGCTCTGTGGGACACCAGCATTCGTGCTGTAGGATGAAAAGGCACGCCCATTCAAAATGACCTTCATTTTGCGGTTATTTAGAAAAGATTAGATTAGGTCAAGCAGGCGACCTGTAATACCGTAACCCCGTAGTTTGCATAGGAGGCCAGAGTGCCAAACCCTGTCGAAAGCCTTGGAGATGTCCAGAGCAACCGTGCAAGCCTCGTCAGACTCATCAAGGGCCTGTAGCATGTACTCCGTTATGGTTGTTAGCAGGTCGGACGTGGACCTAGCAAAGCGGAAGCCATATTGCCTGTCAGAGAAGAGTTTGTGGGCAGTGAGATGAACTATTTCAGCATTGATTATGGCCTTGAATACTTTCCCGAATATCGGTAGAAGACTGATAGGGCGATAGTTGGATGGGTCCGAGGGTTCACCACAATTCTTAAATACAGGAACGACTGAAGAGAACTTCCAGCATGCAGGAAAGCAGGAAGCAGAAAGGCAGTAGTTAAATAGTTTAGAGAGTACAGGGGAAAGTTCAGGAGCACACCTCTTAAGGACTATCACCGGGATTCCATCATCTCCACACGCCTTATGGGGGTCGAGTTTTGAAATTATTCGGGATACTACTGTCGGGATAATATATATGTCATGCAGTTTGGCCTCAGTTCTAATAGGGAAGTCGGGTGGGTGTACTCCAGATGAGTCAAATGAGGAATTGGATGAGAATCTGCGGGCAAAGCATTCAGCTTTGTTCGCAGATGACGTGAGAACCTCAAATTCATGGATTAAAGGAGGTATTGAGGATTTTCTATTGTTGAGCACTCGTTTGCAAATCCTCCAATAGTCCTTGGAGTTGAACTTGCGGTCAGCTATGCGCTGTCGCATTCTCTCAGCAAACAACTGTTTGGCGTCATTTAGGGTCCTCTTGCACTCATTGCGAGCAGATATGAACAGGCACCTATTGTGATCAGATGACTGTCTCTGGAATAGACAGAAGTAATGGTTCCTGTGGGCAATGGTGGCTGAGCAGGCCAGAGAGAACCACGCAGAGGAATGAGGTTTTAAGCAATACTTTCTGGTGGGTATGAAGGCATCAATGCCAGCTTTCACCCATGACGAGACCTCAGAGGCACAATCATCAACTGATAGGTCGAACACTTTTCCCCAAGGGACGTCACAGAGGAAATCACGAAAGGCATCCCAGTCAGCTTTTTGGTAGAGGTAGGAGGTCCTATAGGTAGGGGGCTCCTGGAGGGAGTGAGATTGGAGGGAGACTACAGCGTGGTCGGAGTTGCCGAGAGGGCAAAGCTGCGAGACTTGACAGGCGTCAGGCGCAGAGGTGAAACATATATCTAGTAGTGAGGAATGACCCGAGGGAGTGCTTGGGAAGTGAGTGGGGAAGTCCACCACTTGCAAATTGCATATATATATATATATATATATATATATATACGCGGCACTTATTTGAAAGGGCTCAATATCAATGATAGAGCTAACATATTCAGTTGGATTGTTTAATAAATATACATATTTTCCTATGTCGAAACCACAACTTGGCGCTTTATACTCTACACAAATGTTAATATGCACCTTGGTTGTGCTTTAGATGTAGGATTATATCTATATATATATATATATATATATATATATACACACACACACAACACCAAATATAGAAAGAAGAAAATTGAGGGTGCAAGCATCATTGGATGTATTAATGTTTCCCCTTAAAATTATTGACAATGTATTTGTAAAGATTCTGATGAATAATTTATTTCAGTGGGTGTCAAGATAAATTGTTGAATAAATAAATTCAAATTGACAAGGCTTAAGGACATGATTGATTGAACATCGACTGCAAATTATCTGGCTTAAGAGTTTAGGTAGACTTATTACTGAAGTAAAGAGTCAGTTTAGGCTAGATTGATGATTTTTTTGTAAGCAAGAAGACAGAACAAAATGACACTAAAATGAGGAAAAAAGACTTGACAGTAGACACATTAACTGAGAAAGTATCTTGCTTGCTTTTTTTTAACCAAGAAATGGTTCTTAGGTTTTAAATGGATGCAGTCTTGAGATTTTATGTGTTCGTGGGATAAATTTCTCAGTGGTAAATTTCAGGTTTGATAATGCCAATGGGGTTATTAAAACAAGTGGAATGTATACTGTAAGGAACAAATCTGACTGAGCAACACCTATTTGATTTCCAGTATAAGAAATTAATCAGAATTTTAAATATGTTGTTGGATATGAATTTTATTTTATTTTATTTTTTTGTCTTGGGCTTAATCATTTTTTTCTTATTTATAATAATGTCAAGCTACAATTTCTGAACACACCTATTTGCTAAGGCAGCTAGCTAATCCCTGTTGTAGACACTTGCTCTGGCACATGTTTGTTCAATGCCCACTGAGTCAACCTGTGGTTTATACTATCACTATGCTGAGCAGATTTTACTTAGTTTCTGAGAGAAAACACAGTGTGGCATGATTAAGTTTATGCAAGATCAGTACACTCAAACCCTCAGTCACAATGACTAGTGACTTTGTGCTAATTTCACATGCAAGGCTTGGATTGACTCATGGTGAGTTTTTAGGCACTGAGCTGGGCAGTATTTACTTGGACTCTGTAAAACAGGTTGAGCAATAATTGAACAGTACTGAATAAGAACATTGAGATGTCTCTGAACATGGACAGTGTAATGAAAACTATCTATCCCTATAGATTCAGTCCAGGGTTCAGTTTGAAATTATGAATGTTACCCAGATCAGCAAACATCTGAAAACAGCAGGAGAACATGATGCCCAAAATGTTGTGATAACAACAACAAAAGTGAGGATAATAGTCAGCAGGTAAATAATATAAAAAAATCTGTCATTCAGTTAAATGCCCTACATGATGCACACTTGGGCAATCAGATCTCTTTTGATCCATGACTAAGCAGAAAATTTTCTCGCAGTAGGTTGCCATTTCTTTCTGTGGTAGACTGGTTGCCAACCAAGGCTTTGGAACCCAATCTATCTTGCTATTTAACTCATAGCTGGAGGGAGAATAGATGGATTAATACTTTTCTCCAAGGGTATTTGTGCACAAGTGAATGCAATGACTTTAGTTGAAATTCAAACTTGGCTCTACCAATTTCCTATTCTTAGCCAATATCCATTACACCACATTGCAGTGCACAGGGAGACTAAAACTAAGAATCAGAAATTTTCTCTTTTTCTAAATAGCTGGGGACAAGTGAAACATTAATCATGGTTGTGAGACCAAAGGTTTCATTTATGCAGAGAAAAACCAACTTTACTCTTTCACTGATTGTATTTCACTTCTAGTAGTCCTTTCAATATTTATCTAAACATAAGGTCCATTTGAGAGGGCCTCTTCATTTCTTTTTTAAAACTATCATATTTTTATTGGTTCTCTTTTCCTTATTTGGCTTTGGACTTTCTGATGTATCACACTATCAAGAATACGGCTAATTGTGGGGAGAAGTCGAAGATATTTTTAACACATTTCGTCATAATAATTCCATGATACTTGGTAAGGAAATTTCCTGGCCACTTAAAAAATTAATCATTTTTGGAAAAAAAAAAATTAAGCAATCACACTTTTCCCACTTATTCTTAGCTTTATTTACCAATTCCTCAGTTGTCAAACTCCATAAGTATTTTGTGAAAATTGTCAGGAAAATTCTAGAATATCATGTGCACAATCAAGTGTTATTAGGTTCTATGCATGTAATTTTTGGAGTGAAACATTCAACAGTAAATGTTTCTTATGAAATATACTGATGATATTTATGAAATACCCTTTCTGATGGTCATACAAAGAAATATTTGTTTCTCAATAAAGTTTACCATTCAGCAAATGATGCCTATAAAATAGGACATGTTATATGTATGCACATATTCACACACAAGCTGTGTATTGTGATTATTTGGGGGTCAGTCTTTTAACTAATAATAACTAGCTAAAAGGATACAAATATTTGAACAATTTATATTGTCATAAAATCATTGCTATGAAAAAAAAAATTACAAAATTTAATGATTTTATTTTCAAACAATTTCATTCCAACCTTTTTTACCAGGGTCCATTTCTAGCATGGTTTCTGTCTTTAACACTTAAACTCAAACTCGGAACTTAATTTCATTTTTCCAAGCTGCATATTTTTCTTAGACAAACTTTGGGGAAGCTAAGAACTCATTGCTGGTGTTTTGTTTTTTTTGTTTTTTTTACTCTCCTACTAATAGAATTTTTTACTCTCCTGAATATCTTAGGGAAAAAGGTAGACTCATTTTTAATTAGCAAGTGGGACAGGGTAATTCAACAATATTTGGTAGTCAAGGATGAAGAGTTCATTCCTTAGGAGGATTAGCACTACCAATCTTCATAATAGTCATCTGAAAGAGTATAATTAACACACTTTATTTAAAAAAGACTTTGACACTGATATATATATATATAGTTTAAAATTGAAAATGTTTAATAAGATTATATATATATATATATATATATATATATGTATATATAACAGTGGAATAGAGTGAGATCATACCAAATAAAATGCATTAAATATTAAGCATTTTTTTTTAAATTTTATGCATACTCATATTTTGTGTACTTCAAGAAGCCATCTTCTGTGATAAAATATATTTTATTCAATGTGTGCTATTTATTTTATATAATCATAGCTTATCAACAATTTAAATCCTGATATACAACATCTTACTTGGAAAAAAAAAAAAGATTATAATGACATATCTTGTTGGCTGAATTTTTAGCCAATGTAAAACCTTTTTGCTAGACATGCTGCATCAATAACTCTATTCAGTTTTCGGGAATGTATAAAAAGAAAAAAACTGGGGGTATGTGTGCTGTAAATTCCAAGAGGCTAGTACTCTTTTACTTCTGCCTGAGATTGGGATAGGACACTAAAATTAGTGCTCTGTCTATACACATCACTCTCTCTATAATTCACCAACATAGTAAGTCTTTTTCTTCCTCCTCTTTACAGGAATACTCTTAAGAACATTCCTGGAATTTGCACTTTTTTTTTTCCAAGGAACATTTAGTGGTTGATTTAACAGATGTATGAAATGTATAGCAAGACAGGAACAAGTATTTGACAACTTGGCAAAAATGACCTTATAGATCAATCTTTTCAAATTCTCCTAATTTTGGGATATCATCTCATTTCAGGAAGAAATGTAGTTTGCTTCAGCAAAGAAAGTGGTGATAGATATTTTCAATTATTCATACTGTGTGTGAATTTTTCCCAAGAATTAGTAATTTACTTCTCTTTTGTAATATAACCAGTGATACTGGCTACTCCAATAAAATGACATTATCTGCATAATTAGGGTTTCTTGTTTATTTGGTTGGACTTCTCAACCTATGCTTGACTGAAGGGTACTTGAACAAAAAAAAACAAACAAATGTATTCCTACTGAACAGGAATGAACCAATTTCCCATAAAAGATTTCAGAATAACTCATCTTGGATGAAACTATAATTCTAAGGAAGATAATGTTTTTAGTAAATCTGGAATGGCCAAGATTAATCCATTTTAGTACTAATGTTGTGTGTAAACATGGATAAGGGTTTTTCTGAAGATTTGAACAAATTTAAATTAGAAGATGAGGAAGATGTTGGTACTGTTAATCTATTTTCTCTTGTCGTGCCTCCAAATGTTATTACGAAGAATATGAGCTCAAAAACAAGAAAAATCAGAAGTGTAAATTCAAAGAAATTAGAAGACTAAAAATAAAATTCCAAAGAGTAATGTGAAGTTCAATACCTTGCAAAATGTGTAAGGGCTCTAAGAGCTAAATTACATGATGGAAATTTGCACCTAAAAGTCAAATGGAAAATGATTTTTTTTTTTTTACCTTGATATTGAGTAAACTGATATTGTTATATATTCATCAAGTAGCTTTCGTTAAAGCTAGAAGTTAAGTATCTTGATAGTTTTCAGATAAAATAGTAATATATTTATCACTATTATCAAAGATCAAGGGTCAAATCTAAGATTTTAAATACCAAGTTTCTTGGCAGACAAGTACTTCCTTCTTAGAAGGTTGACATAATCTTTCTACTCAAGACCCAATTTTCTACTTGGTTAAATGTAATCTATAAAACTGTATGGCTTTATCAAAGAGAGCCATAGCTGTTATGATTAAAGTTGAATGAAAACACTTTGTTTATATTGTGAAGGAACATGATATTTCAATCATGACTCTCTAGATTTTTCTTTATTGGTAAATTGTCATGCAATATTGGGAAAGATAGTGGAGAGGTTTCCTGTTGCATTCTCCATTGTTTTTAAGTTAGTTATTCTTCTCCTAGACTGACTACTATTCAAAACTCAATAGTCCAGTGGTCCTGGGTATGACTGTAAACTGCATCTGGCAGCAAGGCCTCTGACTGGGAAGTTGTGAGAATCATGGAACCATCTCTTAATTGCTGTTGTTCCCAGGTCCAGCCTGAACCAGGGTGTTACCACCTGTTAGGGTCTCAGCAATGGGTAAATAGTTAACTCCCAAACTGGAGGCTCCTGGATATAACGTTAAACTGCATCTGCCAGCAAGACCTCTGATTTCTAAGTTATGAGGAGCATAAAACCACCTCTTAATTGCTGTTGTTCCCAGGTCTAGCCTGAACCAGGGTGGTAACACCTGTTAGGGTCCCACCTATGGGCAAATAGTTAACCCTCCAAATGGGGGTCAAAACACTATGAAAGTATAAAAACAGACTTTTATGAAATATATACATAAAAATTTTTTAAGGAAAAATGTTACCAACTAAAATACGATTTTGAAGGAAAACTGTTACCAACAAAAAATATGTTTTTGAAGGAACTAATGTTTTGGTATTAAATGCTGTAAAACAAACCAAACCAATCAATAGTCCAGTCTGCTTAGCCATTTAACCTATAGCTAGGGAGAAGAGATGAAGTGATGTCTTTCTCAGTGGCATTTGTGCAAAAGTGAACAAAAAACACAATGTGTGAACTTGAACTCTGCTCCCTGATTACATTTTCTGTGCTGATAATCTTTATGCTACCCTCACATCCAAGTGGAAACCTATAATCTCTTAAAATCAGTTCAGGCTAAGAATTCTATCTTAATTCATGAGCAAAATAAAAGTATAAATCATCAACTTAATTATTACAAAGATATCTTTTTAATCTTGGGCTTATCCTGATGAAAGCATAATATTGAATGAACAACAATCCTGAGGATAAACTGCTTCCCAAATTTTTGTGTTAATCCTCAAATTTTTTAAAAAAATAACTTTTCACAAGTTTCTCATTCAGTTTTCCTTCTCTTAGACTAGTTACTACCCAAGGCTAGAGACTCTAGTCTACCCTGCTATTTAATTTATAGCTTGATGAGGTGAAGAAACTGATTTATGCCCTTTTCCAAGGTTATCTCTTTGAAAGTGAGTGCAACTAACCTGATATTTGAACTTGATGCTATTTTCTTTGCTAATAGCTTATATCTTTTAATTATCTTAAATCTTTTTTGCCTTCAATCAGCATGGCTGGTGCTAACCTTGAGCAAAGAAAATCACTTTACATTCCTGATTTTATATTTCTCACTGACGTAAAATTGAATGATTATTTTGAATCAATTGCTAAGTCTGCTGCTGAGAAAGTTGGTTCAGTCATTCTAGACAATTTTTCTTACCAGAATTTATCTTAGACCTCTATAAGTTTATCATTCATCTATGCATTGAATATTGCTGCCCCGTCTAGTTCGGTGTTTCTGCTCTGTGTCTAGAGATTCTTAGCAAAATCCAAAGAATCTGCCATGTTATTGGTTCTGATATCTCAATTTTAGTCACTTTCTACTGTAACGTAACTTCTGTGTGCCTTTTGTATAAATATTTTCATAATTTTTCAGGTGTGCTTTTCTATTTGCTACCTCAACTTTATGAATTTAAAGGTAGTACTAAACTGACATTGAGGTCTCATCATTTTACAGTTTAAATGGTTAATGCAACAATGAGTATTATGCTAATAGTTTCTTTTCTTGCAGTTTTCACTTATGGAATTCTCTTTTGTCTTATTGCTTTCCACTTAATTTTGATTTTCAAAAATATAAATGCAGTACCAATTGTCACTTCTTGATTACTCTTCTATTGTTCTTGCTTCTTAACAATGTTTTTTTTTTTTCCTCAGATTCTTTCACTCTATGACCCTTTGCATCTTAGTAGCTTTATGACCTTGTTTGGGGTGAAATGGTTAAAAAAAATTACAATAAATATAAGACATTGAAAATGCTACATACCAGTAATCACGTAAGTTCATGTCATAAATCATATGATCATGATAAAGGATAAAGTAAACAGTAGGCATTTACACTCATGTAGAATATTTATTTGTCCTGTATTTTTGGATTCTTGTTGGTTCAAATATTAAAACATTGTTACTAATAGTCTGATGATTTGAGATCAAGAAAGCCTGTTGTAGGATCAAGATGGTTTGTCACAAGAAACCTTGTTACAAATGATCACTTTTCTTTGATCAATCTCTCTCTCTTCTTTTAAACAATTGAATAAAGCAATATTTCTCAATTATGTATGCATGCATAAAAAAACGAAAACTTGCTATTAAACACAAAATGTGTATTGTTATATTTGTTACATAAAGAAACAAAAATGTATTATTACACAAGCTTAGAAAATATCTTTATGTGCACGATTTGAGATATTATTTATTAAGAAAATGAAAAAGAGTACTGAATTGCTCTGTTATATCATGGCTTCTATATGGCAGTGACTGCTAGACAATTTCATCACAGATGAAGTGGAGACTTGCATCCAGAAATGTGGTTGTACAGAAGAATACTGAGAATATCATTGGTTGAACATGCGGGCAACAAGGAAATCTTACAGAAAATAGGAACAACAAAGACACTTAGAATTGGAAAGAGACAGTTAAAATTTCTGGGACATATGAGGAAAGAGGGCTTAATAACCTACATAATGAAAGTGGAAATGGTTGGCAGATCAGAGTTTAGGAAAGATATAGCAAAAAGATTAACTTTACTAAAGGCTATCAATGACAGGAAATTGTGGTGGGCCACGATTGCCCACATCTTGAAGGAACATGCACATAGATGATTGGCTACAGTAGGTAATTTTTTCTTTGTGAAGAAAGATTGTCAATTACCTACTGCATCAATCAAAACTCCTAAGTGATGACAAATAGTGACAGGCAATGATGAAAATTACAAATCTTTCAATATTCATTTTCTTAATATCCTTCATCTTTTCTCTCTGTTTACATTCATAACCTTAGTTTGTTTTTTTTTTAATGTTTTCTGTGTGCTCAATCTATTTTTTTTCTTTATTAACTATTTTTTTCAATATTTTTCTATCAAATTCTTAAAGTGAAGTTTTTTTTGTTCTCTTTTTTTTACTTCAATCTCTGTTCAACTGTTTCTTACAATTTCTGTGTATTCTCAGCAGTTAATAATTTTACAAAATCTTGTTTGAGATTATTTATTTCCTATAACACATTATGTTCATTATAGTCCTTAAATATCTATTAGCATCTCTATATTTTTAAATATCCATTAGCAAACGTGTGTGTGTGTGTATATATATATATATATTTATTTTTTTTTTTTTTAGAAAAAATTTTAGATACTGTACAATTTCATGGGTAATATGTATTTCACAGGGAAATCTTGCTGCTCGTCAGACCCAAATGATACAACAGTTAATATTCAATATATTCCAGAAAATAATTACACACAGTTGCTCACATGCCCATATTACTTTGTTAAATTAAATAAACAAATTTAACATTGAGTTCTTTTGAGTTCGTCTCTATCGGAATTTATCTGACTTATATACCGAGTATTCTATGTTTTTATATATATATATATATATATATATATATATATATTGTGTATTTGGACAACAATCTCTTTTTACAGGTTTCATTAAAAATGATAGACAAGGTATTAAGTTTTTATATAATTTTTCATGTGTTCATATATTTTTCTTTTTGGAACTCAAATTATAAAACAAGGTTTGTTTTTTTTTAATGCTGTAGTATTACTTTCCTTGTTGGCTGCCGAGTTATGTAATTTGAATTTGTGGGGGATTTGGTATTTGCTGGGTTGTATGTTGATTATTTCCCCCTCAAATACAACACTCAATTTTGCAATCATGCAAAGTGAAGGAATAATTTACAACGGACATTCAACAACAAACAATTTATTACGTGACAAAATAAAATGGTATGTAGAAACCAACAAAATACATGATTCTAAAATTGCCTTTTTGAGAAATATAAACTTGGCAAGAAGTTAATTTTTGTCCAAAAACGTGTATATGTTTGCATTATCAGAGTCTGTAAATAAGCCTTTCCTACTTACATTTTGGTGCGTTACAGTTGGTGACAACGTGTCGCGTTGCTCAAAGAAAGTTTGTCGGCTTATTCTTTTTAAGGTCCTTGGAGCGAGGTCACAAACTTTTGGCATGGAAGAAATGACATGGCCGGCAAAGTATACGGTGTCATGCGGACTTAATGGCCTGCTGGGTGACTGCTTGATGACTGACTTTTCTTTCTAACTGTTGTATTATATACATTAATAGGGGATCAACTAAGCTTCCTAACATTAGGGTGTGGAAACATTTACTGACCAATCAGATTTATTATTTTACTATTTTGTTTTGGGGCCTAAATATTTTTGTGTTAATTTACTTTCAAGCCTATTTTTCTAGAATGTTCTTATTCTAAGTTTTTAGCTGATTGGTTGAGAAATATAAAAATGTAATCTAAATTCTACTGCTGTTTTGATCCAATTTATCTAGAATATTCTATTGTGTTTTTGTGTTGCTTATTTTAATAAAAAAAATATGTATCCCATAAATTTAAAATACCTTCACATTTTGCACCTTCACACGTATTCACTCAGATTCAATCAAATATAGGGCAAAAACCTCACCCCATGAAACATTTCTACTGTGGTTTCTGTAACAAGTAGGTTTCTATGGAGTGGAACTGTTAGACCTTCACCCAACTAGTTTGAATTCAGTTTTGCATTTCCTAGACTGGTTCATAGCCAAAGCTAGAGTGCTGAGTCTGACCTGTTATTAAACCCTAGGTGGAGTTGGGGATAAGAGATTGATTTCTTCTTTTCCAAGGATGTTAGTGTAAAAGTGAATGCAACAATTTTGGTTGTAGTTTGAAAGTGGCACACTAACCCCACTTTCCATGCTCTAACCTATTATGCTATGCACACATCTAAAATATTCCTTTTACTGTTACTTAATTGAAGTTAGTATTGAGTTTACAGTGTAATAGTCATTTTATTGTTGCTTTTTCAATAGATGTTTTCTTTAAGACCAAATACTATTCATCATTGAAAATAGTTTCTTAATTTATTCTGAAGTTCATGGCAAGCCAAAACTGTACTCTATAATCTTTGAGACAGGATATAGAAATATTTTGGTTTTTGAAGTAGTTGAAAAGTTTTATCCATTTCTCTTCCATCCCATTTCTTTTGCTTTCTATTTATCACATTTTGATGACCAGAAAGAATTCACAAAGACTTCATCAAACAGATCAGCACTGATTTCAGGATTTCCAAGTGTTTCATTAATTTATTTATCAGCAGCTGCTTCTATGTCAAACTATACAAAATCACTGTTTTTCTATCCAAACAAAAAAATCCCTTTACCAAAACTTTTTCTATGGCCAAGATAAGTAATCATAAAATGGGTAATTTTTTTTTCTGTTGCAACTGTAAGTTCTATTCTATAGTTTCTATTCTCATATGTGGAACTCTTCCAGTTTCTTGCTTTCCTGCCACAAGGCCTCTGATTAGGAGGTTTTGAGGAGTGTGGAACCACCTCTTAATTGCTGTTGTTCCCAGGTCCACTCAGACCTGGTGGAGTAATACCTGTTAGTCCCAGCTATATATGAGCAAATAGTGAACCCTCAAATTGGGGTCAAAACACTATGAAAGTTCAAATAAAAAAAACATTTTTATAGTAAAAATTTCCAGCCATAGATCTTAAGAGTAAAAAAAATCCCAAATCTCTCAAGAAAAATTAATTTCAGCATTAAATGACTCATAAGAAGTTGATAAGTCATTAAACAAACCTTCCTTGCCATTTCAGTTAAGTGCCATACATGATACACACTTTGGGTGATCATGTCTCGAAAGAGACATGACTGACTGGGCAAAAGATTATCCCGCAGTAGGTTGTCATTGCTTTCTGCAGTAGACTGGTTACCAGCCAAGGCTATAGAACCCAATCTGTCCTATTATTTAATCCATGACTAGAGGGAAGAGATGGATTAATACCTTTCCCAAGGGTATTTATGCATAAGTGAATGCAACGAATTCAACTGGAATTCGAACTCGTTTCAATATCCACTGCACCACGATGCACATCCCCTTGCCATTTACAATCTTTCTCTTCTGTCTTGACTTTTTTATTGTTCTTTCTCTTCAATAGTCTTCTCCTTCCTTTTCACACTCAGTGAACCTTTGTGTCTCTAGCAGCATTATCACTTTGTTTTAACTTAAAAAAAAAAAAAAATTAAGCTTGTATTCACCTTCTGATGTACTGAGTGTTTTATTTTTCTAATACCAATTGGAATAAAGCCATGTAGTTTTTCAGTTTAAGTATTACAACAATATTATATATGTCGCTTTTTTTTTCCTTGTGGCTAAAGTTATTTTGTTGAATTAGCTGAGCTGTTCATAAATACACCATAGATACATCTCTCAACATTTACCCGAAATAAAGCCTTTTTATCAATAGTTAGCTTTTTTTTCTTCTACTGAAGAAAAATATAACTTCAATACTTGATAAATCTGGAGAATTATACAGAGTCAGTAACCAATACGAAAATTGCTTATTTCCATAGTAGAGAATCTTCATGTACTCAATTTCTAGAAATTTGCAGAACTATTTTTACTGTGTAGTAGTGGTAGTAATAATAACAAAATGACCAGATACTTGTTTTCAAGTACACATGCCCATTATGGTAGCTAGTCTGTCCCTATTGCAGAAGCCTGCTCAAACACATTTTGTATTTGTTCAACACAGTCCATCTTGTGATCTATATGGCAACTGTTGGGCAGGCTTTACAGTTTCTGGGTGAGAGTGGATCATCTGTCATGATCAATAACTGGAATGAAACCAGTACAATGATCTAGTAGATAAAAACATTGGTTTGTGACTTTGGTGACAATGGTTGTGAATTCACTCCGTAGGTCAGGTAGTAGGTACTTGCACTCAATGGAAACTGAATAAACTAAATAAAAATGAGAATTATGTGATATCACAAGACATGAGCAGTGAAATGAGAACAGAAACACCCTCTCCCGTAGATTAAATAAAGAGTTTAGTTCAGAATTCCCTGTAAGTTACCAAGATCAATAAAGGGAAATCACAATGGCTAAAACACTGTGATAACAACAACAAAGATGAAGACAATAGTTCAAATATAAATAGTGTAGATAAGACCAATACACTCTAGACCTTGATTTCAGGCAAGCACAATCATTGATGGCTTCCAAGCAGTTTTCTCTTACTCAATTTTCACTCAAAAAGTTTGATTCAACCCATGGTGTGGTGCTTCTTTTTTCTTTTTTTTTTTTAATTTTTTTTTATTTATGCATTCCTCAGTGGTACTATATACTGGGATTTCCTCTTCAGGCAGGTAACATCAAAAAGTTACCTCCCTACCAAAGGTACAGTTGCATTCAATCTAGTAACCTCATTCTTCATTATAACTGTGTTGGATTTTGGTCTATAGCATAAAGATAAGCAAATGACACATCTTAATATTTTGGAGATGGAGCTTGACTCCCAAGCAAAGCAGCCTATTTAAGGGAAGGAAAATTTTAATTTTTCACATATTACCTTGCAATCATATCCAAACACAAAAAAAAACAACTATCGAACTAAATCTTGATAGAAAACCTGGAGTAGACCCCCAAAGGTGTTTGGTTGTCAACACTAAGAACTTTATGGTAACTCCAGCATCCAAGCTGACTGCAAATATAATGCCTTTTAGATCTTGTCGGTAAAACTGAAAGGGGATGCACATAGCCTAATCAGCACACACCCTCTATATATCATTGCCAAGGCCTGTGCCCTCAACAGATCACTCCAGTCTGACCACCAAAGAACTGAATTTTAATCTTAATGTATTCTTATATTAATACACAAATATTAACAATTCATTTTTTTTAAGTAACTTTTTTTGTTATTTTTTCCTAATATATTGTTGAACTCTGACTTTCAAAATACTTTTGAAATGATCTTATGTCATCATTAGAACTTCCTTTTTTCAGTCTTTTTGCAACTTGCCATTGGAATGCGCAATTTTTATTGTCAGTTTTGACATGACTAGAATTAATTTCTAAAATAAAATAGAAAAGAATTTTTATAAAATAAGTACTTTCTAAAAATTTTATAAAATCTAAAGACTCTATATTAAAGATTTAAAATAATCAGAACAATTCTAAAAAAAATATTTAAAATCAGTGTTAGAATAATTTAAAAAATATGAATCACACACTGTATTCTCTATTAATGCACTGAAAGCCTTATTACAGAAAATCTACCTCTTAGTGGGGATTGTGCCTGCATCACTTTTTTACCTGAGGAGAAACATCCTTTGCTGTAGTTTCCTCATGGCTGAAACAGTAAAAGCATGCATGGTTACAAGGTAGTTTCCCTAAGGTAAGTAGAGAATACAGGTTCGTACATATATACATTCAATATGTATTTTTTTTTTTTTTTTTTTTTTTAATCATATCACCCTGAGTAAGGCGGTAACGCCACTGATGTGCTGAGGGCTATGTAAGAGTGAAAAGATTAGAAGAGAGAAAGCCGGAAACCACATCCTAAACAGGGAACAAGGGATGAGCCTCTACACCTGTTCAACAGACGTGGGTGGAGTGTGAACCGGGTGGTAGTTTAGACTATCTACTCTAATTGAAGAAGAAGAAAGAAGAAAAAAAAAGTAATGGTGGTGAGTTAAAATTTAAAACTTGCTATATCCATCTTGCGCATATACAAATCAACCGTCTGTCTGTGTATGAAGACTGCTATCATATATGGTCAGGCACCTCTGCTGTTCATCTCAGTGTTCTCGACATTCTCCAATGGAGAATCTGTAATGTGATAGGTTCCAACTTAGCAGCTCGACTCCAGCCACTTTCTCACTGGCAGGATGTGGTTTCCCTGTGTCTATTCTACAAATATTTTCGTGGCTTTGCTCTGATGAACTTAAGTCACTGGTGCACCCACCACAAGAATTTACTCGTGCAACCAGACTGGCAACAAGGTCCCATCCATTTACAGTTAGATCAACCAAATGCAGCTGACAATTCTACTCCACCAGCTTCTTTTCTCACACTTCCCGCCTGTGGAAGTCTTTTCTATATAGTTGCTTTTCTGACGGCTATAACCTACAGGAATTTAAATGCAATGTCAACACCCATCTCTTATCCACTTGACTCCAGTTCTTTCTACATCCTCTAGATCTTTTCCTTTCTATCTACCTTTGCAACTGTCTTCACACCTGTGTTCCCATCCTTCTCATGCCCTTTCTCTAACACCCCCTGTAACTGGTTCGTCTTTCTCTTTATTCTCCTCCTGTCTAAACTTTTACTCTTATGTAACCCCCTGTGCATCAGTGGCAGCACTGCCTTGCTTGGGGTGAAATGATTAAAAAAATTTTTTTTAGAAAAAAGTGCTTAATGTCATAGATAAAGCATAACACACACAGTGGAAACAGGAATGAATGATCTGAAAAATGTATTGAGGTATGAAACTGAGACACCATACAGTGTTTATTTTATATATATATATATATATATATATCATAATTTAATTATTACCACTAATGCTGGTCCTTATAAATCCCCCTATGTAAAAGTAATGTTGTTTATGAACTCTCATGGTCTTCAGGAGATTGCATCTTCAACACTAATAATTATAATACAACATGAAATACTTACATTGGGCATACATGCATTGCACTCTCTTGCAGATTGACCTGTCACCTGTTGAAACTCTGTGCAATCTATGTACCCATCGACCAGCACATCACAAACAACTAAATTACAACTACCAACCTCAGTCAGATATTAGTAGATAACACTAAAATAGTCTACAGCACCCAATGCAAGGAAAGCCTTAAAATTTTAGAAGCTATTAGTATACAAAATAAACAGCCCATTTTAAAAAATACATCATTCACCACAGGAGATGGTATTTTGAAGTGAATATGATATATAATTCAGGTGTGCAGATATATTAGTAATATTAGAAAAACTGAACAAATTAAATAATGAAATAAATTAATCACTTTTTTGTGGTCTCATTCCAAGTATCCTTTACACTTGATGTTACATCAGACCTTTTTAATCACTTCAGTTTTTCATAACGACTGCAAAAGTTAAAAGTACTTGAATAACAATAATAAAATATGAATTTCAGATAACTTATCTACAACTTTAAATACAATACTCAACACATGTGAAAATTGGAAAAATATAATAAAAAAAAAAATTTAAACAAATCCTATTGTTTTTTTAATCAAACTTGTTTGGAGATTTATATATAAGAAGTAGTGGATTTTTTTTTTATTTAATAATCTGACAAATGTTTTATCACTTTACACATTATTTGAGCAGTCACTGTTTATTTGAAACTGTATATTTATTTTTTTATCTAGTGGCATGACTATTCAAGGAATGTACCCTCCAGCAGGATTTGAACATGTGTTCCCCCTTGCAGGAGAAATTGATTGATGATGTTCTTACACTGGCAATGTAGGTTAAAAGCATGTTGGATCTAACAAGTTTATCATGCAAAGGGGGATGTGGCTTGAAATTCTGCCAGAAGGCACATATTTTGTTAGTCTACTGAAATATGTGTATCCACTAAAAATAAAGGTATATATGTATAAATATAAATATTCTCAGATGTAATCTGTAGAAAAGACTAAGAATAAAAATATTTACCAGGTTAACTGAACAAATCAGGTGTGTTGTTTTGCAAAACAAATAGGAGACTTTAACAATAGTAATGTGACTGATAAATTGTCACGAGCATAGGCTCTATTGTTTTGATGGTGAAGAGGATTTTTTATTTTTTAATTTTTGAGGATGCTGAATGATGTAATTCAATATAACATTTCAGTTAACCTGTTGAATATGGAGGAGCACTTTCTAATTTAAAAATTTCAAGTAGCTAACATCTTGATTTTGTTTATAGTAACATTGAACAAAATAAAATCATCTCAGTTGCCTTGAAAATGTCTGTCTGATGGTGAAATGTGTTGGCTAAGACTACAATTTTCCTTTTAGCTATCTTTTATATATATATATAAATATATATATATATATATTAATCCAAAAGGATAAGCAGATAGGTAAATCCCAAAAACCCAATCCTAATTAATAATTTCATTAATATTAAAATTGATAAAGGTGGTAAAATTGATAAAATTGCTCAATGCAATTATATTTTAATTCCAGATTTGTTTTATTATATATATATATATATATATATATCTTATATCTAAAGCATCTCAAAATGTTCATTATATACATTTGATGATTACATAGTGCATGAAGCTCTGAGTTGTGCATTAGATGCAGGATAATATGCATATTTATTAATATATACTTGATTTTTATTAGCACCAGAAAAAATATGAGTGTACTTGCATGTATATCCATATGTATATTTGATATCCATACACACACACACACACACACATATATATATATATATATAAGCTTTCATTTGGTACATGGGTTTTGAGTAGTTACCCTGTTTTTTTTTTAATTTCTTAAACATAGAAATTATTAACAACTAGCCTAGATTGAGAAGTTCTATGAAAAAAATAACAATTATAGTAATGAGAAATAATAATGCTTGATTAAAAGATCCATTTAGAGAATGTGTGTATATATTTCCACTTCTATAGTACTTGATTATCTAATGGGTCATTCCATGTCAAATCATCCAGACCTCGACACCCTTACGTCTCAGATTTTTTTCAAATTTTCACCATATGTTGGTATCATAGAAACTAGAAAATCCTGAAAATTTGAGCGTCTAACTCTAAGCGGTTCCGGAAATATCGCACTTTTAGTATTTTATGAAAATCGTGTTTTGTTGCAAATTTCCGCCATTTTGAATTTACATTTTTGGGCATAAGTCCATTTCTAGACAAGGTTCAGTCTTGAAAATTTGCACTAAAATGGTTTTCCACATGAGGAATCCAAAAATCATATCTAAAACCTCTGAAAATGAACTGTTTTTGAGTTATTGAACTTTTAAGCCGAGGTTTGGGTATTGGTCTCGCGCGTCCCAAAAAAACATGTGGCACTATGGGAAATTGAATTTTTTTTGTTTCTACACATTCTTGATAGTCTGAACTTGAATTCCTCCAAAAATGGTGTTTGGTTCTTTTCTCGTTAGCTCACAATTGAACCTCAAAGATGGGCAGTTTCAGGGGCCTCACTTCAGACAGAGCTGTGTACAAGGAGTCACTTGACTTCATCACAAACAGGAAAACTTGAATTTTATTTTGACTTGCTGTTCCTTTAAGAAGTGGTATTACTGCTTTCTGATGTTTCTCTAAGTTGGATGAAACTATTTTGTTTGATGCAAGGGTGCAAGTAGCAGGTAAAGCCATGTAACCGGATAAGGACGAAAGGAATAAAGAAGAATTAATCTTTAATTATATTTAAATTTATCTCTGAAATTATTTGCAATATAGAATTCAATATGTTTCCATTCTGTATGAACAACTTCTATATTGCATCCTGTAACCACCAGAAGTTTTCTAAGCCATTCACAAATAATGTCTATTTCATAATTTACAAAATGGATCAGTTCTCTTTTACATTCTGACTGTCATGATTGTACATGAATACCTTAATGAAGCTTTTCACTGCATCTTCAGTATTTAGTTATATTTGTTCCCAACAGATTTTGAAATTTTGACTCCCATATGTGAAAATTGGTTTCTCCAAGTTCTGCTCTCTCAGGCCAAAGTGGTGTGTCCCTGCTGGCTCATCAGGGACTCATTCAGTTTGTGTGTGCAGCACTCATCAAAATGCAGTGTTGCTTGTGGATGCAATTGACTGGAAATGCACATACAAAGACTTGATTCAGAAACTGGTTTGTAACACAGATAACCGGGTCTGTATGATGCATCGTTGTGAATCATGTCCTGGGAGTGAAGCCCTCAAACAGTTCCTGGAGGATGAACTATCACACCTGGATATGGAATCTGAATTCCACTACTGCCAATGGCAGACAACTGATCGAGCTGCCCTGATGACACTTACAACAACATATGGGGAGTACAAATTGCTTCTGGTGGAGAAGATTAATGAAATGACAAGACACTGGTACCTTGCCAAAGCCCAAGCACGTTATGTGAAGGCAAAAAAAGAAAATTTGGGAAAAAATGAGGTCATGGTGTTGGGTGATTTCGCTGAAAACTATCAGTTTCTCATTCAGAATGAGATACAAAGTTTTCACTGGAGCAAAGAGTACTGCACTCTTCACCCCCTTGTAATATACTACAAAGACAAAGATGGATTTCTACAACATCATTCGCTATGTTTTATCTCTGATGACAATACACATGACACTTGCTTTGTTCACAAAATACAGACCATGATGACAGATTTCATCAAACAACATCTCACAGGTATCAACAAAATCTACTATGCTTCAGATGGTTGTGGTGCCCAATATAAGAATTTTAAAAACTTTCTTAATCTGTGCTTTCACAAAGATGATTATGGTATCGATGCTGAGTGGATATTTTTTGCAACCAGCCATGGAAAATCCCCTTGTGATGGGATTGGTGGTGCTGTTAAACGGCATGCAGCAAAGCGAAGCTTGCAGAGACCATTGAACAACCAGATTCTAACTTACAAAGCATTACTGGAAGTGTGCCAAGCAGAAATGAAGTCCATTGTGTTCTTTGGAATTGACAAGGAAGACATGGTTGAGGTGAGGAATAGAATGAAGAAGAGGTTTGTGGATGGGAAAACAGTACCTGGGACGAGAAGTAGCCATCACTTTGTTCCACAATCAGGATGCAAGATTGGACACAAACTCTGTAGTGAGGATGAATCCTTTGTTGATATTCACGACTTTAAAATCCTCACTCATGTTGACATTGGAGATATTGCTCCTTCAACATATATAACATGTGTGTACAACTCATTCTGGTGGGTCGGATTGGTGCAGAAAGTAAACCTCAATGAAGGTGATGTTGATGTTCAGTTCATGCACCCCCATGGTCCACGTAAAATATTCAACTGGCCTTCCAATGCTGACCAGTGTCCTGTTCCTTTCAAAAACGTCATTTGTAGCATCCATGTACCTACAACAAACTCAAGTGGAAGGAGCTTTACTATTTCTGACGAGGATTATGATAAAACTGTGACAGCATATGTTGCCTTACACTCATAAGATGTTGTGTTGTCTTGATAGTTTTTGACTTTAATGTACTATCATACCACATACGCACCCGGCATAGGTACTGTTTCTTAGTATCCATATCCCCTGCATTGATTACCAGAAAAATGGGCTTCTGTTCTTTCTTCCCAAGTTCACAATTGAACCTAAAAAATGGGTTAATCACATGACAATTTTTATGGGTTCATAAATGCTGCAAATACATTGTATCCACACCACATGATGCAGTTAATTTGGGAATGTCCACTGTGATTGGCCCATCTTTGAGGTTCAATTGTGAGCTAACGAGAAAAGAACCAAACACCATTTTTGGAGGAATTCAAGTTCAGACTATCAAGAATGTGTAGAAACAAAAAAAATTCAATTTCCCATAGTGCCACATGTTTTTTTGGGACGCGCGAGACCAATACCCAAACCTCGGCTTAAAAGTTCAATAACTCAAAAACAGTTCATTTTCAGAGGTTTTAGATATGATTTTTGGATTCCTCATGTGGAAAACCATTTTAGTGCAAATTTTCAAGACTGAACCTTGTCTAGAAATGGACTTATGCCCAAAAATGTAAATTCAAAATGGCGGAAATTTGCAACAAAACACGATTTTCATAAAATACTAAAAGTGTGATATTTCCGGAACCGCTTAGAGTTAGACGCTCAAATTTTCAGGATTTTCTAGTTTCTATGATACCAACATATGGTGAAAATTTGAAAAAAATCTGAGACGTAAGGGTGTCAAAGATGGTTTTTTCTGGATGATTTGAGATGGAATTACCCTAATTTAACTGAAATATAAAACCTTTCCCAATGATGTCATATAAAATATACAGAATATGCTTAAAAGTATTTGTTAAAAAACAATTTGATCAATGCTATTTTATTGTATTTTTCTCAATTTTTATTTTAAACCCACTGTGCACATATTACTTCAATTCATTCCTATAAAAAAATAAAGAATTGCAAGAAACAATTATTCATTTTAGCTTTTGCTATAAAAGCACATGTTAACCAAGTTCCCTTTGCATACTAAAAGAAGTAACCTATTTAGTATGAATATTTCATTTCATTTATTTGTATTTGTACTACATATTTGCATTCTCAAAGTTCTGTTGATCAGGAATTTTCGATGAGTTCTAAGATAATTTTTTTCAAGACAATTCCCAAACAGGTGGACAAATCAATGCCCTACTTGAAGTGTTGCAGGACTCTCTGATCAGGATTCGGGTGGGGGGTTAAGAACTGGCTGGTCACATTAAATTCCTCAAAAACCAAACAGGTAACATTACAGCAGCACAGATCAGATCCTGAATTTTTGTCTATTGCAATGAATGGGTGTTCTCTTAGTGATGCTTTATTTCTTGAACACATACTAGGACTTGAGCTTAACCCAGACCCCAAAGGGAGCTTATGTATATATCATGCTGAAGATATTGGAAAAAATGGTCAGTTCTTTGTATTGCTCCAATAATAGCTCCTGCTATTCTCGATTTTTACAAGAGCCAGATCAGGCCAAAAATGAAGTACTACTGCTATGGGCAAGAGCTGTCTTTCTAATCTTCACTTTCCAGTCCTAATAAAATCCAAAAATATCTGTGTCCTTGTGGGTGATGAATTATTTTCCATCCTATAATCCCTTTTCCACAGATGAAACAGCAATCTCTTCTTTACTCTATTGCTATTTCCATGTAGTGTTCAGATGAACTACATTTCTTAGTTCCAGTAGTTCTGACCTTCACCGCTAAGACCTGCCATGCATATTGTAGCAAACAACTCTTTTTCACTGCTTATTTCATTTGTGATAGGAGTTCCTCTCAAGCAGCTTCTTTCTATGAACTACTTTTTTTGTGGAATCAACTCCCAAGAAGATGCTTCCTTGATCACTTAACCTGTTTAAGTCTACGCTTAACCAGTATCTTCTCAACATGTCCCTATAAACTCTGCTTTTTATTCTGTAGTCATCTACCTTGAGTGACTCTTGAGTCTTGTATAGAGTGGACATTATTGTTAAAAAAAATTAAAAATGTAGAACATCTAGCTGCCTTAGTCTTGAAATCAACATCACTAAGCTAGAGAGATTGCTTTAAAACAGAAAAAAAGAATGAAGTAAAGGGTGAAATTTAAGAACATGTTATTCTGCACTGTGTAACCTTAGCATGCATAGGGTGGCATGCTAACTACTGCACCACTAATGCAAAATAGCCTGAACTTCACCATGCATGTTCATAAGTATGTTGGCTCCAGCACAAATATTAATGACTGACACATTAGTACAAGATGTAACGACCTATGTTCTACTAAACTGAGGAATAAAAGACAGTTAACAAATGTTGATGTATTTCTATAGCAATAATATTAATCAGTTTTTCAGCCCTTTTATTTTAGTTTTTTTTTTGTGGGGGTGGCTCTAAGTAGGTATAATTGTAGTTCTTAGTCTCAGCCATGATACCAGAGGACTTATTTAACCTTCAAAATTCAGTTTACAACGAAAAAAACCTATTTGATATCGATACCAGGAAATCAAAATTTGACTTACATCCATTCATTTTTCTTTCAGTCTTTGGTTTTGCTTTAACTGGAAACAACTATTGCTTTTTAGTCTTTTGTGCCACCGTCCAAAGAGTGAGCTCCAGGACCTTGGATTAGTTTTAAAGCTTTCATTACACCCGAGCAACGCCAGGGTATACTGCTAGTCACTAATATACATATGTAATCTCTGAGATGCGGTATTGTAATGATTTACACAATTGACATTGTTCAGATTGTTGTACTCATCTTTGCTGGCACATTCTGACTGTTGTATGTTCTGGCCTTTTTCAGGTGATATTTTTGGAACTTTGAACTGAAGCTTTTATTTAGTCCATGAGGATAGATTGTTCTGGCCCAGTGGATAAAAGCATTGGTTGATTGAATAAAAAATAACTTGATCCAAAGAGTTGTGAGTTCAATCCTTGGTCTCAGCAGAGAGGAAAAAAACTTGGTGTTGAGTTCTCAAAGACAATGAAGTAAATCTGAGATATTCAAAGACATTGCCCATGGAATTAGAATAATCTACCCCGATGGACTTAAATAAAAGGTTCAGTTCTTAATTTCAACAAATATCACTGGCAGAAGGACATAATATACAATGGCCAAAACATTGTTAATGTGGTAATGAAAATGAAGAAAACAAGTCGAATAATATGTGGATTTATTCAAGTGTTTTAAAAATTGACAATGCTGGGAATATTTACACTTGCCTAATATTTTACAAGTGATTTTGTCAGAAGTTAATTATGAATATGAATAATTTGTTGGTTTTCAGAAAATTCTTATTGTAATGGTTTTAAACAGTTATTTGAAAAAAAATCTTAATTGAATGTAAAACTTATTTTGTAAATAATGTTATATAACTTGAATTAAATGTTTTAAATTTAAAATCATGTGTGGTGATATCTTAGAGAATTTATATTGATTTATAAATTATTTCTGTTTACTTTTTCATTGTTTTTTTTTTCTATATGAAATATAAAGTGGAAAGCATATCTAGGTTAAAAGATAAATTCAATTGCTGAAAAAATGATTAAAAGAGTGCGAAATATGGCTTTTAAAATGCAAATTTTCAATTAGGTGTAAGGAATGAATTCAGTACAAGTTGTGAAAATTGATTTGCATTTTAGTTTTCAACAGAAATGATGGTTGTATATTATTTTCTTTTGAGGCACTGAAACTTATCAATTACTGATAAGTTGCAACAAAAATAAACTAATATTTCATCTTTATTATGTAATATTTATAGCTATTTGCTTAGTTAAGGAATATCTATTTTAAGATTTACCTACACCTGCTGAGATCAATTGATGGAATTGTACTCCCCCACTCCTCTTTATAAAACGCTGTTATTCTGTTCATTTTATAACAGTTTGCATCTAACAGAAAAATATGAAGCAGCAACATCTGATCAAGGTCATGTAGCATTCTAACTAGTGTATGCTAAATTTAGCTTCATAATTCAAGAATAGTGCCTAACCTGCTAAGTCATTCATAAGAAAAAAATGTGATTCAAGAAGGAAATAATTGAGTCTGGAAAATATATATATATATGCCAAGATTTAAAATTTGATATTTTATTCAATTCTTGTCGTGTTTTCTCTTAAAGGATGAAGGTAACTCAGAAAAACATGCTTCCTGGAAATCAGTATTTAATCAACAAGAAATGATGTTAATGAACTAGATCAGATGTGTGACTGAAAAATTCTCAGTCCAGTGGCAAACAAGGTGGGGGCAATGGGGGCGGTGACTTCGAGTGGCACTTTTGGTGGAGTATATGACTTTTTGTTTTTATTTAGAAAATACACCTAAAATTATATATTAAAAATAAATAGTTTTTAATTTTAGTTTTAAAACAAATTGTTGTATTTGGATAATATGGAATCCCTTTGCTTGTTATTATTCTTCCAAAAAAAGGAACTTCATAAACTTTCTTTTGACACTCAATTTTGGAATAAATAAATAAAATTTGTCCAATTTGTATGTGTTAATGTATCTTAAACATTACTTCTGATTGTAATAAATCTTTTGTGAACAATGAATCTGTACAAAAGAAAATAAACTAATCATACTATTGTGACTTTGGTGGGGGTAGGGTCACAATTCTCTGGGTGCTACCAGACCCTCTGCACACAACTATCTGGGGGCAATCTAGCATTGAGATTTTTTTCTTTTCAGAAAAACTTTTTGTCTTTGCCTAGAACTCTTTAAAGAACTGAATATATTTATTATTCTTGATGATGTGTGTGCATATGAATCAGTTTGTATATTCAGTGATGGAAAGAGTGTTTGGTGACCCCAGGCATCAATTTTAAGAGAGCATCAAAGAGTGAAATTATACATAATTATTATATTATAATATAATAATTACTATAATTATATAATATCTAATTTAAATAAAGTGTTTAGTGTTTCATCTGTTTTTACATATTTATGTCTTCCTTTCTCACATTTATCAGTATTAGGCCCTATAGGACTTCTATTCGAGTAGCATACAATTAAGGAGTTAATTAAACCTCTGCACATCACTGTACACAATAGACATATGGACAAATAGTTAGAATGTTTACTTTTCAAACATAAAACCTAGGTTCTCATATTGTCATGGTCAATTTCTCAGGAAAGTGTTATGATTGGAATGACAAGATCCTTCCAGTGTGTGACAACGTTGAAAAGTGCCTGAAAATCATGTCATAGGTTGACCCAAGCCTTGTGAGTAAATTTGAATAGATTGAACTATTTGGAGGTCATTGTGCTATCACAAAGTTACTATGAGAAAATTTTCAAGTGTACTTTGTTCAAACTGCTGATCATGGCAATATTATGCATTCTCACTTAGAATCTGCTAAGCATAGTTACAGTACAAAGCACAGGTGGATAATGAGCTAACACAAATGTGTCTGAGCCTATGCCTTCAACAGGGATAGCATATGGATATGTGTTCTATATTGTAATTTGCATAAATCAGTTAAGTTCCATAAGTGATACATGCTTTGGACGATCAAAAGAGACATAACTGACTGGGCAGAAGATTATCTTGCAGTAGGTTGCCATTGCTTTCTGCAGTAGACTGGTTGCCAGCCAAGGCTATAGAACCCAATCTGTCCTATTATTCAACCCATAACTGGAGGGAAGAGACAGTTTAATACCTATCCCAAGGGTATTTGTGCGTAAGTGAATGCAAAGAATTCAACTGAAATTCAAACTCGGCTCCCCAATTTGTCATTCTGAGTCGATATCCACTGCACCACAACGCACATCCAATTTGCATAAAGTGAGACAAAAAAAAGTTGTTTTTGGAAGTTGAAGGTATCATGAAAAGAATGCATGAATCAGTTATTTTCAGCATTTATTAGTTTTTGATGGAAACAGGCCTTTAAAATCCAATTCAACCTTCATTAAACTGTAGTAGAATTGTTTAAGACAATATGTATTAGCTTAAAATTAAGCTTTAATGAACTTTGAATATCAGCAGTGGTCTCCTGAATATTTGTGTTGAGGGCAGATTCATTAATGGGTGGGGGGGGGAATAGATCATACCACAGAAAGTAACTGGCAAGGACATTTTGTAACTTTTCATTAATAATTTCTATGTCCTCATGTATTGTGTAGAGAGACAACTAACCACCTTTACACTAATTGCTAAACATGGACTTATCCATCCACTATAAGTAGAATGTCTGCTCCTAGGAATAGTCATTGCAAAGTGGGTTGCAAAAGCATAGTGTTGGAGTTGTATGCATTGCTACATCTATTGTGTAAAACTTTTGTTCCCTACCCTGACGGATACAATCTCCAGGAGTTTAAATGTAAGGTCAATAGACACCTCCTAACACACTAACCTGCTCCCATTCCTCCTGACATTCCCTATGTCTAACCACTCCTTCTCTTTACCTTCCCCTATGTAGCCCCATGCGCAGTAGTGGCAGTGGAATGCCTTGCTTGGGGTGAGATGATTTAAAAAACAAAAAAAAACAGTATTATTGCCAGAACTACAAGCATCATGCAAGCTTTGACATAATACCTGCCTAAAATTAGTTGTTTCATGAATGCAGAAATCATCTTGGGGGTGTTTTTTTGATGGTTGTTCAGCAATAGTTGAACCTTGGTCCTTGAATTTAATTTATTTAAAGTCGTCCTTCAAAAACAGATGTTTTTGAAAATGTTTTTACATGGACATTTTCTGCTTTTTTTTCATCAGTATTGTGCATATGGTTTATTTAGGCATCAAAAAATTAATTACTAGACCAATAATACTCATTTCTTGCACTGAAAGAAAGTATTAATTATTGTCTTGCATGATATTTAATATAATGTGTTTACTCTATAAACACCAAAGCTATTTCCTAAAAAGATGCACAATTGGAGCAGCTTGCTGCTCCCACTTACGACTTAAACAAAAAGAGCGACCTTGACCTCGCATGCAAATATAAGCAGCCAAGAGATGTTGCTGACTATTGAACCCTTATTATCAGTGTCACTTTTGCAAAATTGCCCTTCTTGGTACAGGAAATAGGATCAAAGTGTAGTATCTTTTATCAGATACTCACTTTCTGCTTTCTGGCCACCTCCAGCTAGGTGTATGCTTTGTGATCCTGCTACATGCATTTGGAATGCATTATGTTTTAGTTAGTAGCTAGTCTTACTTTAGCTTTGACTCTGCTTTGGAGGTGGATCAGTCTAGTCCACTTGAGATCCCATTACCTGCAGTCAATTCAGCAAAGGAGACAGCAACTGTTCAAGTTCATATGACCAACACAATTGGAATTGGAATTCTGAGTTATTATCCATTACACCATTTGGTATTTCCAAGTGTTCATCCATCTAGATATTAACCAGGCTCAATGTTGCTTACCTTTGGTAATCATACAGGAACCAGTGTTTCAGTATGATGTAATCATAAGCCATGCACAAATGACAAATGCTATGATAGAGAAAAAAATTAACGGAAAGTGGAAAAACAAAAAAGGAAACCTTAATTTATTTATATATGTTTTATTAAATTTTCTGCTGCTGCATATCTCAGGGTAGGATACCCTACTGTTTTCTGATAAGAGTTTTAATTTAAGATACTTTAAAAAGAAAAGTAAATAAAAGATAACTGAAGAGATAAAAAACAAACAACTATTTTTATGTATTTATTCTTAAGTTTCTAATACAAGTGGTAGGTCATAATAATTGGAAGGAGCACTGAACTGCTATGTAATATCAATGCTCATTGTATGACAGTGAATGCTAGGCAACTGGGGTCAACAGTAATGTGGTTTCTACTGAAAACAGACAAAGTATTGGAACCAATGAAGAAGTCTTAAAAAAATGGAAACAAAAAGAACAATTCTCAGAATAAGAAAAATTTCTTTGACTAAGTGAAGGAGGGCTTGGAGAATCTGATGTTCTCAGGACATATTTAAGGAAAATGAGAGAGAAAGGCAGAAGGCTACTTATCTGATGAGCTTGTATGACTGGATGGTGTAATGGAAGGTGGGAGGCTTTTCACAAGGCAAACATTGCTAGGGCCTAAGGGTTGTGGAAAGCCATGTTCCCCCACATCCTGAAGAGACATGGCACATAGAAGAAAGTCAGAATATTTCTTGATATGCAATAAACAGAGATGTCTAATTAGTCATTTAAAGGGATAAAAGGTGGGGAATGTGCACTGTGGTGCAGTGGATATCAGCTCAGAAGGAGAAATTGGAGAGCTGAGTTCGAATTCCAGTTGAAATCTTTTTATTCACTTACACCCAAATACCCTTGGGAAAGATATTAATCCATCTCTTCTCCCTCAAACAATGGGTTATATAGCAGGACAAACTGGGTTTTATAGCTTTTGTTGACAACTAATTTACTGCTGAAAGAAATGGCAAACTACTGCAGGAAAATTCTTTACCTAGTCAGTCATGTCTCAAGTGACATGATCTTCCAAGCATGTATTATGTATGACACTTAACTGAGTCTTAATAAGCTTGGAGCAAATGGTCGTAAAATTTCTTAAAAAAAAACCAAACTTCTGTTTATTAGGCACCTAATAGGACTATTATAAAATAAAGAGAATAACTAATGCTTAATTTTGCTGAGAAATATTAGTATTTGTCTATAATTTTGAGAAGAGGTAGTATTTGCACTATTTACATTATTCAGATTGTTGTCCTCATTTTTGTTGCCATTTGGACAATGTTTCGGTCATTGTACGCTCCAAACTTCTAGGAATTTTTAGTATTCTAGTATTTTCTAGTATTGTTGATGTTAATGGTTTTTCTCTATTCTTTTTTACCAGAGCTCATATTGCAATTTTGACACTAATGATTTTCTCTGGAACTCTGTATTATTAGTTCCTATATTGTATTCATCTCTATTTGGTCGGCTTAGGAGATTTTTGTAGCCTAGCATATGTACCGATTCTTTTATGTAGTTTCCAGTGGCGTTCTCTATCTATTATTAACCATTAACATCCAAAATACTACAGAAAACCATTAACATCAAAAATTGCAATATGAACTCTGGTAAAAAAAATGGTTACTGAACATAAGGTTTATAAGTCCCAGAAGTTCAGTTGTTCTTGACACATGGTCCAGTAGATATAGACATTGGTTAATTCCAGTGACTTAACCCAAAGGGTTGCAAGTTCAATACCAGACTACAGCAGTGGTGAACAAGTAACTTACAGGGTTAGAGGGAGATAACTCATAACTACTAAAAGAAGCTTTAGGCAAAGAATTAGAATGATATACCCCAGTGATTGTAATAAAGGGTTCAGTTCAAAATTCCTAGCACCTGAAGAAGGCCGGAGCATATAACAGCTGAAATGTTGTACAAATGGCAACAAAGATGAGGACAATAGTTCAAATAATGTAAATAGTGAGAGAAATATTCAAACTTGATAGCTGATATAACTTCAGTTAATAGATAAAAAAAAAAAAATTCGTCTATATTGTCCTCAAGGACAAATGGCTCAGTGGATAAAAGCATTGGTTGGATACTGTGACTTGAGTTGTGAGTTCAATACTTGGCAACAGTAGTGGTGAACAAAAAATTTTTTTAGAAAGTTGAGTTAAATGGAGATAACTAAAACATCCAAAAGTGGCATGACTCATGGAATGAGAACAATCTACCTAGTGATCAAAATAAAGGGTTCGGTTCAAAATTCCAGTCACCTGAAGGACAGAGCCTACAACTGCTGAAATGTTGTGAATATGACAATAAAGGTGAGGACAACAGCCCAATAATCAATGTAAAATAAAATGTATTACTGTATTTTCTGTCTCACAAGACTGTGCAGTTTGAAAGGCACACCCTATTATTGGAAAGAAATTTTTAAGAAAAAAAAAGTTCTTCTTGTACAACACATTTACCATGCATCCCCTACGTACTGGCAGCACATAGTTTGTTTTTTTTTTTGTTTTTTTAATCATATCACTCTGAGCAGGGGACTACGTAAGAGTGAAAAGATTGGAAAAGAGAAAGCTGGAAACCACATCCTAAACAGGGAACAAGGGATGAGCCTCTTCACCTGTTCAATAGACATGGGTGGAGTGTGAACTGGGCGATAGTTTAGACTATCTACTCCAATTACTTTACATTAATTACTCATCTGATTTTGTTTGTATGGCAATGACATACTAGTTGGAGGTTAGTAAATATACTAGACATCTTTCATTGTTGAAGGGTGGTTTTATTTTCAGAAAAATGAATTAGAAAATTTAAGAAATATGCATGTAAAAATATAAAACAAATAAATTTTATTCATTCTCTAATCCCCAAAACTTGTTGCTGCTGGATTCATGTAAACTATCATCCGCAGAATTATCACTATTATCAGTCATGTACAATAAATGATTCACACTGCCATCCATGTCATGGTGGTAATGGATACATTCATCTTAAAAGATGCACACATGTTTAGGAAAAAAATGCGTCTTGTAAGCCAAAAAATATGGTACTTGTAATATTATTTGCTTAAGTCATTTTGCTGTTAGACCTTTTTTTTTCTTTTTTTTTTTTTGAAGACAAATTTTTAATTAAAAGATGTTAACTTTAGTTTGTCTAAAATTTCACTGTTTATTTAAACTTTGAATCATATCTTAGACAAAACTGTATGCAAGATGCAAATTTAAAACTGCTTTATTATTTTATTATTTAAAAAATGTTAAATTTATTTATGAAAGCAAATTACAATCATTATCCACATTCTTATCATATTTTTACTATTTTATATTTTAATGCATTTATTCAGAATAAATTGCAAAAGTTTCGAGTAAAAAGGGAGAATGTCATAGATATTTTGCTCAAAATAAAAACTTCAAAATGTTGGTGGTGATGGCTCTCCACAATTTCCTGTCTTTTGTAGCTATTATTAAATTTTGTCTTTTTGTTATCTCTCCTAAATTTTGCTCTGGCATCCATTTATACAAGCTAGGTAGGTTATACACTGTTTTTCTTGATCTCTCTTGCTTTCAATCTGTCTTGTGGGTATCAGATTTTCTAAGCCCTCTTTCTCCATTATAAACCCTAGAAATTTCAACACTCTCTTTCTGGTGTGAACTATCTTTTTATTATTTTGACCAATATAATGGTAGAAGTACAGTGTTAAGAGAGAACAGGATCCAGTTCAGGGGGACATTTCTTATACCATCAATTTCTATAGATATCTTTTGGATTTACTTAAAATTAAAAATTTGTTACTTAGTATATTTACATAATAAACACCTGATACCTCCAAAATTAGGTGTTATCAGTATTTTTAATAAGGATAAATATTGTGGTATCGGAGATATCTCGAAACAAGAAATAGGAGAGCAAATTTCAGTTGAATTCGTTGGATTTACTTAATAGCAAATACCCTTGGAACAGGTATTAATCTCTCTTCTCCCTCTAGCTATGGGTTAAATAGCAGGATAGATTGAGTTCTAGCAAGTATCGTGTATAGCACTTAACCGATTATAAGCTGAAAAATGTGCTATATTAATGATAAGATATGTCTCTCCATAGAATTTTACCAAAATTGGTTGGTATAAATTTCATTGCTAAACATTGACATGATACTATATACATACATTTTAATATTTACAATTGAATCTATAAATACTTCAATCATAACCAGAGTTGATAACATCAGCAAACCCTGGTAACAACTGACTACTCACTGCCCAAAATCTATTTTTATCAGGGCTAACACCTAATTTGCATATTTCTAGAACTTTTAGAACTCTCTAAATGTTACTGGAACATTCTGGCATCTTCTATTTCTAATTTCCTTAATTTCACTACTACTTCATGAATTAAAACTTTCTTGGAATAACACTTAGGACTCAATAGAATCAATTACTATAACTTTTTATACATTATTATTATTTTTATATATAAATGCATCCTTGTAACACTAGGTTAAATATTTCAGGCATTTCATTTCTTTATGATCTTTTGATTTGCTGCTTTGTGACTGACTACCTATGCACATCAAGCACCCTGGTTTTATTAGCAGTTGGATATTCCATTAGCTTGAAGTTGAAGGGGAGCTTAAGATTATATTACAGTAATTTGTTTGTTTATTTATTTTTTTTTTTGCAGTAAGGTTCACTCAGTACAAGGCCTGGAATTAACTTAAGATAACTTGTGCCAATAGAAGGGGAAGATAATGATCATCCTTAGACTTGAAAAGGTTAAGATTATAATGATTGGGGAAACATCCTCTTGGGAGTCAGTTCCATAGAACAGTGGTTTGTGGGAAGAAGTTGCTTGAATGGAACTTTCTTCTCACCAATAGAATATAAAGGGAATGTGAGTGTTTTTCTACTGTGTAAGTGACATGGCATGTCCTAGCCGTGAAGGTTTGAGCTAGCAAAAACAGGGAATGTAGTCAATCTGACTAATTTCTGTGGAAGTAGTGATAAAGAAAGAAACGAGAGACATGCCATGTCTCGCCTGAGAGAGAGAGGTTGGAGGGTGGGGAATAATTTATCATCAACAGGGGCTTTTAGACTCTATTAAGGCTGGCAAGTAATGCCCAGGCATCTCCCACCCAAATATGGCAACAGTACTTAATTTTTGTCTTGATCTGTCACTAACAATCACTTGAACTTAGTCTTAATAAAATTCTACTCAAACAGCTTGTTTCCTGAAACTGTTACATTGTGGAATAAACTCCTAAGAGAATGCTTCTTCAATCACTACAATCTTAACCGCTTCAAGTCTAGGGTCAAATATTATCTATCAGACACTTCCTTATAATATGCTTTTACTTTCTTCTTGTACGCCCTTATAAAAACCTCATTTAGTAATGCTCTACTTTGAGTGACTCTTGAGTTTTGTGCTAGGTGAACAATAGAATAAAAAGATGTTGCAACCGCTGACAAAACAAAGTGTTACAGCATAATGGTTACCTGACATCTGTTGAGGGGTGGCCAAACTTTTCTCATCCACTGCTAACTTTACTACATAGAAGAATATTTTAAAGCATTTTGTATATAAATTCAAAAATTGAATAATAAAAAAAAAAAAAGCATTTGTGAATATTAGCATGACAAAGTAGAAATATTGGTAATTAAAAACAGAAAAAAAATGTATGAACCACACACCCCACCGTAATCCTCACTCTAAGCAGAACCAAGCATTTACTCTATTGGTAACTAAGAGTTATTAGCTTTATTATGAACTAGCAGTATAGCTTGGTGTTGCTCGGATGTAATGAAAGCTTTAAAACTAATCCATAGTCCTGGAGCTCAGACTCTTTGGACATTTGCACGAAAGACTAAAAAGCAATAGCTGTTTCCAGTTAAAGTGAAACCATAGACTGAAAGAAAAATGAATGGATGTAAATCAAATTTTGGTTTCCTTGTATCGATATCAAATTTTCTGCACTATTGTAAGAACTGCAACCTTGAAACTTCTGAATATCGTTTCTTATGTCTTTGTCTATGAGTGTATCAAATTTGATTAAAATTGGACCACTCCTTCTATAACCCGATTTTTTTTCAATTATCGATTTTCGATATTTATTGATGGTACCTCGACACAAAACTTAGCTAAGAACACTCGCAGATGCTTATAGTCCAACTGTGTAAATTTTCAAGAAAATCGGTTCAGCCGTTTTGGAGTCTATAGGTAATGGATAGACACACACACATACACAAAGTTCCATTTATAAATAAGTTTAGATTTAGATTTCATTTTTGTATTTTTCAAATTCTGAAATATAATCCTGCTCTTTTGTGGCATACCTAATTTTCTCCTGGGGGGTATCAGTAGTTTGGAAAACACTGTGTTCAAGCATCCGAACTGCTGTGAAGGAGACGAGTTGAAATCCTTTTTGGGATGTAAGGCCAGGAGAAAACAACTATAGAAAAAGTTGTCTGTTAGATCTGAATAAAGTGAAAAAGAAATGATTTAATTAAAAATGATAATTAGTTGAAATAAATAAAATTTCCTGAGACTAGATGAAAGTCTATTGTGAGTTTTGAGCCTGTAGATAATTTCTATGTGCCATGTCTGTTCAAGACACAGGCAATCATGGCCCTCCACGTTTCCCTATCTCTGGTAGCTTTTAGCATGCTTTCTTTTGTTACCAGCCCTGGGCATGACGGTAAACTGCATCCGGCAGCAAGGCCTCTGATTGGAAGGTTGTGAGGAGTATGGAACCATCCCTTAATTGCTGTTGTTCCCAGGTCCACCCTGACCTGGAGTGGTAGCACCTGTTAAGATCCCAGCTATGGGCAAATAGTTAACTGGGGTCAAAACACTATGAAAGTATAAAAATAGACTTTTATAGATATATATACATAAAAATAGACTTTTATGAAAAAATATACATTTTTAAAGAAAAAATTATTACCATAACACATTTTTGAAGGAAAAAATTATTCTCAGTAAAACATTTTTGAATACAAACTAGAAGGTATTTTCAGTTTAAAAAAAAAAAAATTTAATTAAAATCTGACTAAAATAAAATCTGATTAAAATCTTTCTCACTATAACCGAACATATAAAAAATACTTTAAAACCCCACCTTTTTGGCATTAAATAACCCACAGATGTTGATATGCCATTAAACCAAACTCTTTTGTTACCCCACCCAAACCCCACTCTGTTATCCACTGCTTTTCCCTGTCTCTCTTTCCTTCTATCTGACCTGTGAGTATCAGATTCTTCAAACCCTCCTTCCTAGGAACTTTTGCTGTCTTTTCCTGATGCTCCGTATTAATTTCCTTTTTGTTTCCATCCTTTCCAAAACCTCATTGCTCACATGCTTGATCAATGATATCCGGGATCCTTCTGTAGAATCACATTTCAGTTACTTCAAGTTTTTCCTTCATCTTTGATGATATTGTCCAGCATTCACGGCTATACTGAAGAATAGACATCATATAACAATCCAGTACTCTCTTTGTTTCTAGTGAAATTTTCCAGTCTTTCAAAACTCTACTCAGCTTCACCATGCCAATTTGCCTTCGGATCTCAGTGTCATACATTCTGTTTATTGTTAGAACACATTCCATTTATTTTAAGCTTCTCTGTTTACAGATGACCATGCGTTCGGTTTTCTTGTAGTTTATTTATAGTCCTTTCTTCTGACTTTTCTCAGCTATCTTCTTTAGGAGGTTTTGTAGTTTCCTTTCTGTGTCTGCTATCAGCACTGTATCATCTGCATATCTTACGTTGTTCAGATTGTGTCCGCTGATGATGAATCTTGGCATAATTTTTAGAGTTCTCATAATAGTCAAATAGGTGTGGTGAAAAGACATATCCTTGTCTTACACCTCTTTCTTTGTATATCTGTTGAATTCGTTCCCTGTCCATATGCAGGCAGTTTGCTGCCATTAGAGGTTCTTGATATCTCTAATGCCTTTCCCAAATATGACGAGGTTACTGAGCATTTCTATTGATTCTTTGTGGCATATTTTGTTGAATGTCTTTGCATAGTTGATAAAACATAGGTACATGTCTTTTTCTTTTTTTCATTTGTATTGCCCTTTCTGATAGCATCCTAAGCATAAATATTGCATTCATTGTTCCAGTGTCCTTGACAAAACCATCTTTTCAATATTCTCCCCATTGCTGGAGTTTTTCCTCTTTTTCTTTTTTTGTCCTCACTTTCCTCTCCTTGCCTACTTTGGCATTCAAGTCTCCCATGAGGATTTTAATTTCTTGAGTTTTACACTGAGCCTTGGCATTGTTTAGTGTGGAGTAGAAAGATTCTATTTCTTCCTCAGTGCTTTGCATTGTTGGTGCATAGTCTAATATATATGCTATGCTGAAGGCTCTCAATTTGACCAAGAGGACTCTTTTAGATAACTTGCAATATTCCAAAATGCATTTCTTCATTTCTTCGTCCAGTATTAAGCCGACTTCCTTTTCTTTATTTTTTACCTCCTGTGTATATTATCCTGTATTGCTGACGTCTCCATTGCTAGGCCATCTAGTTTTACATACTCACAGAATATTAATATTCAATGTGCTCATCTCCTGCTTGACATTCTTGAGTTGGTCACAGTTGTTGAGCATCCTGATATTTCATGTCCCGAGGATAATTTTCTGTTTGTTGCACACAGTCACAGGGTAATGGTCCAGAAACACCTGTTGCTCATGTTTCTTTTCGAGCAAGAGACAAACTTTGAAGAAATGTGTCCCCTTTATGCTATTAGTGCTGACAGTTGCTGGATGATGGTCAGGTGACACCTTTTGTCCATGTCTGTCCTTATCAGGTGAGGAGTTACTTCCTTTGGAAGTAACCCTCTTCACGCTGCTGTCCTTATCAGGTGAGGAGTTACAACCCTCTTCATGCCGCTAGGTTTCATATATTGATGGAAGAGTTATTTTGATTATGTGTGCAAGCGCAAATACACACACACACACACATACACACACATATATCTTCAAACCAGCTTAATTAGAAAGAACTGACAATTTTTTTTAATCATTTCACCCCGAGCAAGGTGGAAATGCCACTGATGTGCAGGGGGCTACATAAATGTAAAAAGATTAATTAGAAAAGAGTGAGGAGTACAAACTGGTTAGAAAGGAGCAATAGAAAGCTGAGAAAGCAGGTGCAATGACAGATGCATAGGTGGAGAGAAAGGGAAGGTTATACGGGGGTGGGGAGAGAGCTAGAGTCCAATGGTTAGTAGATGACTATTGACTTTGCATTTAAATTTCTGGAGGTTGTAGCCGTCAGGAAAGCAAGAATATGGGAGCGAGTTCCACAGGCGGGAAGTGCAAGAGAAGAAGCTGCAGGAGTAGAATTGTCATCTGCATTTGGCTAACCTGATTGTGAATGGGTGGGACCTATTGTCAATTTAATTTTTTTTTTATTGTATTTTTTTTATTGTTTGTTATTGTGACTGAAATTGTGGATAAATTGTCTGATATTCATATTGTGTTGTTTTTGTTCAAGTGCTTACAACCACCTCAGTCATTTTCAAGAACCAATGTGGTGTCTGTGTGGTAAGCTTAATTCATTTACCAATATCAAGGTAATCTTTATGGAGCTGGTAGCTTGAAAAGAAAATCAACCTGAAACTTTGAAAGTACTTGAACAAAAAGAACACAATAGGAAGAATTTAAATATACAGTGAGTTCCTGGTTTACAGTGATTTCGACCTACAATGATACATTGTTGTGATGGCATCTCATTAATATATTAACAAAACCTTGTTCTGTCATTCTGATGTGTGGCACTTGTGATATTGCAGCTTTTTTTTATTTCTTATTTTTACTGTACAGTGTTTCTATGATATTGGATTATGATTTTAGAAGTATGTTAATCTAGGTAAGTAACATAAATTTTACATATTGCACACAAGTAACTAACTCACATCAAAAATCGACCTAAGTCACGGTCCAGGAATGGAACTCTGACAGAAACCAGGTACCTACTGTATATATTTGTGTGTGGATATAAGTTGGACATTTTGATGTGGTGTAATAGTAAGCAAGCTTATCTCAAGAGATATGACTGATTAGCAATTTTGATCCTCAGTGGGTACTCTATACTTGTGATCTTGTGCTATGCTTACATATACATATTTATAGGTAATACCAAATTAAGCTGCTATATAAGGTTTAAAATAAATTCTTAAAATAAAAAATCTTTCTTGAAGCTTTTTAGTTTTAATTTCAAGCTAATAGATTAAATTTAATGTTTCCAATAAGTAAAATACTTTGCTGTATTTCAAAAATAGATTTGAATGTGTTTTATTTTTTTATAATTGGTCAAAATGGTTGCTGTAAAGTTAAATTTAATTCAAAATAAATATTACTTACTTTAAGTAACAGAAAAGCATTTTTTTAAACATGGAAGTGAGTGTTTTTATTTGGTGTTGACAGCTCTATTGACAGTCTGACATTTTGGGGAATTTAACTTATTTTTCTACAAGGAACATATCTGTAAAAAATATAATGTCTTTTTTATATAATTTCTTAAATACTCACTAATCCTAAAAATTTAAGAAAATATTCTAAGCAATCTAATGTTTTATTGAAGTTTACATATTTTGGCTTTATATTTGCTTGGATGTGTGTTGTGCAATAGATATGGACTCAGAATGACAAATTGGGGAGCAGAGTTCAAATTTCAGTTGGATCCCTTGCATTCACTTACATACAAATACCCTTAGGAAAGGTATTAATCTGTCTCTTTCTTCCAGTTATGGGTTAAATAATAGGACAGTTTGGGTTCGATAGCCTTGGTCGGCAACCAGTCCACTGCAGAAAGCAATGGCAACCTACTACGGGATAATCTTCTGCCTAGTCAGTCATGTCTCTTTCGAGACATGATTGCCAAATCATGTATCACATATGACACTTAACTGACTGATTTGCTATTGCTACTGAAAATGTGTACAGATATCCATATTTACAAAAATTGGCATGTTTTTACACACACACACAATTCAAAATTCTTTTTAAAATACTAGGGGTTGCTAAATTATAGAAAGCTCTTCCATTTATGATTAGTAAATATAACTTTTACTCATTAGCAATATCAGCGAACCGTTACAATACAGAATTTTAAGATTTAAAATTATAAATTATTCCAGTTAAATGAAAACAGTTCTTGTAAAAATTCATTGAAAAAAATTTTTTCTTAATTTTTCAATAGTGTTCATAATGTATCTTAAAAGCAATTAAAATCTTTTCTAATTAAATAATATCTTAGTTTTATTACATTTTTGATTTTGTGATTCAGAGCAGATTTCTATAATTTGTAGGTTTGTATTGCAAAAATAAATCATTTTAATTCTTCAAGGACTTCTGCTTATAGCTAATATAAACATTAAGCCTTACAAAAAGGAATTTCTCAAAATTTCATAAATTTAAATTAATGAGGGGTAACAAACGTAAAAAAAAAAAATAGAAATGTTTCTAAAATAATTTGTAAAGTCATGTAAGTTTCATTAAAATCTGATGGTTATTGGATTTTTGCAAGAATTTATAAATCAATGTGTTTTTTTACTAAAAAAGACACAAAAATTTCTTGTACTAATTCATTGTTACCTGATTACACAAGGAAAAACAATTATGGTTCTAAAAAGGATTAAAATATATAACTTAATAATCAAAATATCTTTTGACCTTTGATCTTGATAACAACAATTAAGTTTAGAGCATTTTTTTTTTCATGTATGCTCATTTTTTAGCGAAACTTTGGCAATGTGTGTGTAGCCTGGTTGAGCACTTTAGAAGAATGCTAGACTTTGAAAGAAAACATTAGCTACTCTAGTATCTGCGCATCGTTAATTTAGTAATGAATTAGAACACTCTCAGTTATTGGCGTGTGTTTACATGGTATACCACATGCTAAAAGTCTGCCTTCTTATACCGAGCACCCATAGCTCAGAGGTAGAATTTGACTGATATCAATTTCAATCCTAATTAAAAGCAATCGGATGTTTGTATTAATGAGCTGTGATACAGCAAAACAGATCTGTCTGCGGATGACAATAATTATGCTCTCACACCCTGATTGAGCACTCTAGAAGAAAGGTAGACTTTGAAAAACAGTAGCCACTCTAGTGTGTACGCATCGCTCATTCAGTAAAAATGAATTTGAGCGCTCTAGCTATTGGGCACATAATGATATGCACTAAAAACACTGCCTTCTTCCACCGAACGCCCCGTGGCCCAGGGTTAGTCGCCGACTGACGCCAAATCGGTCGGGTTTCAAGCCTGGGTTGTGTAGCAATTGGAGTCTAACTATACTGATGAGCTGTGATACAGCGAAACAGATCTGTCTGTGGAGGACAATCATTAGTATGATTAGACATCTGATTGCTTTTAACCAGGATTGAAACCCCACCGAAGTGACGTCGGTCGGCAATTCTACCTCTGAGCTATGAGCTCTTGGTAGAAGAAGGCAGACTTCTAGTACATGATATACCATGTAAACACACGCCAGTAACTGAGTGTTTTAATATTGTGAAACTCTGACATGGAATTGTGAGGAAGTTCGCCACGGACGAGATGTGGCCTCCCTTTGTCTGTTTTATAAATACTTTCATGGCTTCTGCTCCAACGAACTTAAGTCACTGGTTCCTCTATAACAGGTGTTTCCTCATGCAACCAGATTGGCAACTGGGTCCCACCCATTCAGTTAGATTAACCAAATGCAGACGATAATTCTACTCCTACAGCTTCTTCTCTCGCACTTCCTACCTGTGGAACTCGCTTCCATATTGTTGCTTTCCTGATGGCTACAACCACCAGGAATTTAAATGCAATGTCAATACTCATCTATTAACCACTTGATTCTAGTTCTTTTACCACCCCGTATATCATTTCCTTTCTCTCCACCTTTGCAACTGTCATCACACCTGTATTCCCATCCTTCTCTTGCTTCTTTCCAACTGGTTCATCTTCCTCTTCACTCTCTTCTACTTAATCTTTTTACTCTTATGTAGCCCCCTGCACATCAGTGGCATTACTGCCTTGCTCGGGGTGATACGATTAAAAAAAAAAAAAAGGATTGTGAGAAACTTTTAAGATTTTAGCATATTTTAAATGTTTTGGCATATAGTTTAGCCAATTTCATTTAGATTACATCAATGGAAACTTGAATTTAGTTCAATGAAGTCCCAAAGGATGAAACACATCACACAAAATCTTTTCTTTGTCATTAATTTTCCTGATCTGGCATATAAAAATTTATATCATCTTTTCCCAAATATAGATTTCTATTGATACCTTACAAATGAATATTTGAAAACATATATTTACATATTTGTATATTTTTAATCTTTTTTGACAATAGAAATTTTTTGGTTGATTTGTACAATTGTTTCCACTCATCTGAGACATTAATGTGAAACCTGAAAATAAGGGTGTCTGGTTTGAATTCATAATTACCAGTTATTATAATAATCTAAAATTAAAATTATTGATTCAGTTTGATCAATGAGTAAAAAGAGTAACCCAAGAGAATTTTAGATTTTTGTATTATGTGCAAAAAATTGAGTTTTTTTTTTCTGGTAAAATTGATTGTTGAAATTTTTTTACCCCTCTCTGAATACAAAATTCTAGAATCAAATTAGAAATTTAAAGTGAAGAACTGATAAAAAAATACTTTAATTTTTCAATAACTTGTTGAGGATTTTTATGAGGGGTGAAAAAAAAAAGAATCTGATACAGAAGCTTCTGATATTTGAATTTTTTTTTTTTTTTTTTTTTTTTTTTAAGATAATTAAAATTAAATAAAGTTATGTTCTGAAGATTGTTACATTTGATAAAAAAAAAAACCGGTTAAGACGGCAAAAATGAAGTTAACAGTCAAGGGAGGTTATCAGCATGAACATCTTTTCAACTGATTGCAGCAGTCAAGGACACTTAAGTGATGTGAAATCAAGATTTTTCCTACTTTCCTCTTTGTTGCTGGCATTTTGATGTAACCATATTTTCTATGTCCTAATCGAAGAATTGGTAAACAAGAAATATGTTATGATTTAAATATGTTATGATTGCTAATTCTGACACACACACACACACACACACACACACACACACACACAATTTTCAAGACTATCATTGTGTCTAGTTAATTACTTTTTGTTTATATTATTCCCAGGATCAGTTTGCTTCTTCATCTTATACATTTTCTTTTTTATTTTAATAATTTCACCCCAAGCAAGGGAATAATGCCACTAAGATGCAAGGGGTTAATAGTTGTTAAATAGAATGAGTTCTTTTAGACAACTGGAAAACCAATCCTAAATAGGAATCAAGTGACAAAGTGCACTATTCAAAAAAAGAAATGAGCATGAACCAGGTGATAGGCAAATTTACTGACTTTAAAAAAAATAAAAAATAAAAAAATTAGTAAATAATTTTGGAGTTAAAGAGATGTTAGAAGCGTAGTTAGACTAAGAGCGTGTGAGATTTAAGTGCGTGTATTTAGGTCAGTCAGTTAAATGCCATATGTGATACACACTTGGGCGATTATGTCTTGAAAGAAACATGACTGACTGGGCAGAAGATTATCCCACAGTACTGGTTGCCAGCCACAGCTATAGAACCCAATTTGTCCTGTTATTTAACCCATAACTGAGGAGAAGAGATGGATTAATACATTTTCCAAGAATATTTGTGCGTAAGTGAATGCAGGGAATACAACTGGAATTCAAACTTGGCTCCTCCCCGATTTCTCAGTCCAAGGCAATATCCACTGCACCACAATGCAGGTAGGAACAATTGAACATGTAACTGCTGTTCCTAAATGAATTTTAACTACTTATTTAGATTTTAACATAGTTTAAGTGTCATTGTCTTCTGAAAATGTAAAAAAAAAAAACTGAGAAAAGCCTAAGCTAACATTTTAGGCAGTTTATTTTATTTTTCCATTTTACAATTTTTGTAGTGGTAGAGGTTGTCAATCCAGCTTGACAAATTTTCATGGCAGGTTGTGTAAAGAGGAAACAGTCAGTTTTTATAAAATATGGTAAATTCATTTTTTTTGTTCTTTTTTTTATTTATTTTATTTAATGTTTTTTTATTTAAATCCATTAATTTGATTATATGATTTCACACTCACTTTATTGCCTGCTGTGTTAGTCTCATCCTTAAAGAGGAAGCTGACAAGTTTGTTTTTTTCTTCTAAGTGTTCCTCCCCAATGATTGATCCATGTTAATGTTGTGGTTAAAGATTTTCTTCTATTGCCAAAATGAATTCTAATTACTGCTGTTTGAAAAAGAAATCACATGACATTCTTGCAAAGTACTTACATCTAAATGTTTTTCTTTTGTTGTTAATATTATACAATAATAGAATCATTGATCAAAGCTGATGTCAGTAAAGTATATATATATATATATATATATAAAAAAGTTTATGAAGGAAAACTCAACATGTCATTAGTTATAAACTATAATTCATTTCAATGAGCTTAATTGACTCATATCATCAGACTCTTTTACAATATCTCCTCTATCTGGCATAAAATTTCTGCTGGAATGAACATTTTCTTAAAATGAAGAGGGAACATAATAGAAATAATAATAATAATAAACATAAGATTACAAACAAATAAATAAATGTAAGGGGAAGGAGGTAGGAAAGAAGAGATAGTCCAGTTCCAAATATGGGTAGTATCCGTTTGAAGTTATTTTGACCATTTAAGATGGCATGACCTCTGAAAAAAAACAATTCCCCTGACTTTAGGCGTCTATTTGACCCCCATCAGGTCAACCCATTTATTTATACTAACTTTTATCTACATATACCTATATATATACACACACACACACACACACACACACACACACACACACACACACACACACACACATAATTTGGTAGCTACATGATCAAGTGTCATGAAAGCTGAATCCAAGAAAAGCTAGAGCTTAGCATTACTCAAAGGCTCTGTCAGAGAGATTCACTTCTGCATTAGGGTGACCTGATGCGGACAGTCAAAGAAGCCAGTGAAGAGCCTTGAATGGCTGTATGAAATTCCACTAACTGATTGGAACCGAGGTAAAGAAGTGCAGAAAGTGACACTAAATGGATTCTGTCAATTAATTCAAGGTGATCTCCCTGGCAAACAAAAGGCTTGGTGCTACAAACATAGTTTGGTGCCCCAGTCTCTGTTGCTGTTGCAGATATATAATATGACAGTCTCGCATTTGGAGGACACAACAGTATATCAGCAATTACCTGCACAAGTGGTTTGGAGTTCACCCCTGCTTTTCCACAGTTGGACTCTATATTAATGCTGGAAACTTGCAATTTCCCATCTCATTGGTGGAGAAGTTTGTGGTTAGGAAGGTACATATGATGATTAGGGACTCTGCCATTGAGTTTCTGGCACCAAATGGTAAGCAGTAGAAGCCATCCAAGAAGCAGACTCGAGCCTGCAAACCAATTATGGGAGTGATCGAAACCAGTTGAGCTGGCCAGAGTAGCATTAGCAACCAGTTGTTCTCCAAACATGGTCCAAAGGCAAAATGAGACTTAGTGTTGTATATCAATAAACAGACAAACACGCATATATATATAAAAATATGAGTTATATTTTTATTGAAGAACGATGGGCTGTGTAGTCTAGTGAACAGAGAGTGAGAGAGCGCCTCTAAGGGTTGACAGGGGTGACGGGGGGGTGTCGTCGTATCTGTTGCTCCTCTGGTCTACTCTGACTAGACTGCCTAGACTGACTGCCGTGAAATCCGTGCCCGAGGTCTTTTTATCTCCAAACCGGTACTTCCGATTTTTGCCTCGCCTACGCACGCCCACGTAATTCTCAGGGACACCTGTTCTGCTTGCCTCTTGTAGCCATTTCCGCTACTGCCGGAAATAAGGTCACACAAACATCCGTTCCTTTCAACGGCCGGAAAACGCCCCCGCTTGCATCAGCTTCCTTCTTCGGGTGGGGCCAGATTATTATATTACATTCCTCGCCCACCCATTTTCCAAAATGTTCGCCTAAGAACATTTTAAGCGCAACACCCTCACTCTCCTCCCCATGCCACACAAGCCTGACAATAGTATAAAACATGTGTCGAAACAAACAAAACAACAAAAACAACAACAAAAAAATATATATAGGGGAGCCTACATCGGCAACCCAACAATGTTCGTATCCATCTTGAAAATTGTTCTACCAGCTCGATGTTTCATTGTTCTTTTTTTTTTTATCTTCCTTTTTTTTTTTTTTTTTTTTTTTTTTTAATATCCATTTTCACAGAATTGGGCAAAGTTCTTAAAAATGTTTATTTTCTTTCTCGACTCTGTCCATAAGCGTAGACACCTCGATGCATAACCACATGATTATTAAGCGGTAACTGTGCCCCCAGTTTCTAAACTGACATCGAGTAAATGACCTTTGACCAACACCATGCGTGCTTCTGCTCGAGTTTATTGTTACCACGTAACCTCATTTAATTTAATTTAATTTCAAACATACTATGTTTGAACACAGAAAAAATGGCCATTATCTGCCGTACATAACATTCATAGTCTGACCGAGAAATGTTCAATAGAAAATGAAGAAATGGACCCGTAACTCGTAGTACCTTAGTTTGTACAATGCTTTCCATTCCCTGAACTACTTCCTCTGGATTCGAAACCAAGCATATCTGATTTGTTAACATCTCTCTGTTTAACGCCGAGACATTTGAGGGTTGAACACCCGTTGACCCCGGAGTACTATTCACAGCGGATAACTCAATTTCCTTTTCCGAAGCACTGTTGCTTCTTTTACACTTAAAAATCTGCTTCCTGGCTATTATTCCCAGGATTATTATTACGCCGACCACGCCAGCAATGACTCCTATCGTCAACTTCTTCGGGAGTTCGTCATATGCTTCACTAAATCTCTCCATATTTATCTGTTCCAAGGTATTTACTAGTTTTCAGAAATTAATATATCTTCAAAAGATATTTCCCAAGTCACATAAATGAAAATTCACAGAGGATGAAGAATTGATGGGAACCTGCACAAAAGCATAAAAGTGAAGTACTTTTACGTAAATAAAAATAAGTTTTAGATTTAAATTTAATTTTCCCAAATCTCCCCAAATAATCCGATTCCACCATATCGATAACAAAATATCTTTTCAATATCTGACTCATATCGCGAAACACTGAGACGCGGGTGAATGTTTTAAGAATACATATAATCGGTGTATTCGCAACGAAATAACCAAACAATGCAGTTGTTTTCAAGCAACGATGTTGAGATTGGCGATTTTGTTGGCTGTTGTTAACTGCATAATTAAAAATACACTTTAAAACTCTCGATAACATTTAAGTCATTTCTATGCTGTAGAAATGTCACGCAAAACACAAACATTTTTAAATTTTGACAATATCTGTGTAAAGATTACAAATTGACGTTTACGAACGAATTTCGTTGACGAGATCAAAATTAAAGAACCCTTTCGTTTCTCTGATTTTCCTATTGTGGTAGCATTCAGCTATATCCATAATTTGTCAATGTTTACCAATTTTGATTTAATTCATGCAATACAAGGCCAAATGGAGAAAATGGAGAGGGTCATTTTACGCTAATACTCCAATTGGGGAAAGTTTGTGTACGTAGAACATCGATTGTTTTTTTTTTTTTTTAATTCGGCTCGAGTACTGATCAGAAAAACTCAACTATTTCAACCATACAACTGACCTTCATAATCACATTGAGAATAGTTGTTCGTCAATATTTCTATTGGGTTGTCTGGAAAGTTCATGCCGCTTTTTAAGTAAAATTAAGACACAACCCAAAATTATTTCATTAAATATTTATTCTACGAAATATTAACTATTTTCTTGTACAAACCAAGAAAACATTGTTATCAACAAGTTAATCCAATTATCCACTTTAAACTCACTTCACATATATGGTAAAACATTAACAAAAAAAGAAAAAACAAATCACCAACTTTAACACCCTCGTCAACTTTAACACCCCACTCCTCCCCGTCAACTTTAACACCCCACTCCTCCCCGTCAACCCCAAACCTAATGCGCTACTCCCTACATGTAGTCTGTTTCACCACCTCCGTTCTACCGAACAATCCATATTTCTCATTTCTACGGTCAGATCGGCAAAAGTATGCTGTCCCATTTTTTTTTTTTTTAACGAGACCTACTATAAACACGAGCAGAGAACACACACACTATCACATCAAAGAGTCACTTACCTTTCGTTGATGGCTATGGTCTATATTCGTCCGCTGCCTCTATTTTCGTCTTCTATCCGGTAGTTTTAAGTCCGGAAATTTCAAGTCTGTTGAATTTTCAATTGTTGCCGTGGTACTAGCTCGTATCAATCTGTTTTGTTGTTTCAAAACAGCAGGTCACTTAGGCACCAAATAAACGTGTGTTATATATCAATAAACAACAAACACGTCTGTATATAAAAATATATCAAGTGATATTTTTATTAATGAACGATGGACCGTGTGGCACAAGGACAGAGAATTGAGAGCACGCTCCTAATGGGGGTTGACGGGGAGGTGTCGTATCTGTTGCTCCTCTGGTCTACTCTGACTAGACTGCCTAGACTGACTGCCGTGAAATCCGTGCCCGAGGTCTTTTTATCTCCAAGCCGGTACTTCCGATTTTTGCCTCGCCTACGCACGCCCACGTAATTCTCAGGGACACCTGTTCTGCTTGCCTCTTGTAGCCATTTCCACTACTGCCGGAAATAAGGTCAAACAAACATCCGTTCCTTTCAACGGCCGGAAAACGCCCCCACTTGCATCAGCTTCCTTCTTCGGGTGGGGCCAGATTATTATATTACATTAGTGATTAAAGAAATCAGGAATATTGAGGAAGTGCAGTGGACAACTCCTACTGTTTCTCAGTTCAAATAATGTGCTTGGACGACATGGAGTGATATTGATTTGATAACGCTATCATGGAATACACTAATGGCAATAGAGTCATTGACAATATCATTACTCTGATCTACGAATATATGCGACCAACCTCAGTCTGTGGGGGTACACTGACACCAATATATGTGCATTATGTCAAAGTGATTGAGGCAATTTACATCATGTGCTCTCTGCATGCCCACAATCACTGTAGATGTACAAAGTGCTGGAAGTGGTCATGAACTTAGTACAGTGTGAAGAAGCCAACAAACAGCCTGTAATGTCCAGAAAACCTAAGATCTTTCTTTACATGGAAAGTTGTGTGTGAGTTGTGTGTGACTGTTTTCCACCCTAGGACCCCACTCCCACAGATGAAACATTGCAAGCCTCTCCATACTCTACTACAATTTTTACAGGAAGTGTTCAAACTAATGTCATTCCTTATTTCCATCAGAAGGTGTGGAAGACCCAAAAATCTCCCAACATAATGCTACTGAGTGGAATCCATGAATAGAGGGTGCTGGTTGATCTTAGAACACCTTTTCAATTTCTGATTTCAGACAGACACATGCCCTGACAGTGTAGCATGGTCTGCTTCAAAGAAGTGTGTCCTTCTATTAATGTAAATGGTTTCATGGGAGGAGAACATGGAGGAAGCACATGAACGAAAGAAAAACTGCCATGAATCACTTCAATCTGACTGCATAGAAAAGTGGGGAACATACCCTGTACTACCTACTGATGTTGGATGCTGAGGATTCCTTGAACAGTCAATCGTTTACTTCCTTTTGAAGGTGGGCATCACTAGCCTGTGCTTGAAGTGTACTTCACATTGTTTCCAAACCGCAGCTCATCTTGTCAAGATCCAAAATAAAAAAAAAAACCATGCTTGCAACACAATGCTACTTCTGATGTGAAACACATCTGTTTGCCTTCTATTCTTTGTCATCGATAACAGTTGCTATGAGTGCCTTGTGTATTAACAATCAAAGGTAAATACTTCTAATGTGATGTTGAAAATCTGACTTGGATTTGCAAAGATTTTGCAGAGATTGACACATCTACACAAAACACAATACTCTGTCCAGTGGCAAAAGCTGCTGGTAGCACCAAGGGTGGCAGTACAGCCTTAGCTACTGAAACTGTTACCTCCACTGTTTAGCAGCTGATGAAGGCAGAGTATCACACGGCGTAAGTACCACCACTATTATACTAGTTTTTTATGTACTAGCTGAAAATTAACCCTTCAAAACTGTATACTAGTTTTTATGAAACGGCTGTTAGAAACACACATGGTAATGCATGAAATGGTAGTACCACACGTGAGATGAAATCAAAAGACAAGAATTGTAAATTTTAAACTATTTTACATTGCTGATACAGTATTTTCACAATGTCTGTGGGTCAGGTCTGGCAATTTGAAGAATGATGGTGTTGGTAAGGTCTGGAGTTGGTTTGTCTGGTTGGTTGATTGATGTCATGGTGATGTCGTGAGAGGCCTATAGTGGATTAGTGAAGCTCACTGTTTTTCGTAACTATGCATCTGTCATTTATGAATAGTTTTCCTAAAGCAAATATGGTTGCTTACAGACTCAAGTTTTTTTGTTTTCATGTTTTTTCTTTGGTGGCAATGTTTGTGGTTGGCTTCTTTGATGTTGCTTTTCATATTTTGTGAGAGAGGTTTTTTTTATGCAGGCTGGATGTAATGCTTGGAGACCTTACACAAAGAATTACTTTTTCATTTTGGTATTGCTTTCTTAGTGTTCACCTCTGGCTGATAAGTAGAATGAATCAGAAATGGAGTTGTTCCAATAAGAGATCAAATATTTGAACTGCATATTTAGTGATTCTAGCAGTGAAGGTTATGACAATGTTTTTTTTTTTTTTAATGTACAGTGTGTTAATACAGGCAAAATAAATTTTTACATAGTATGCACACATACACACTGATTTTCTATTTCATAATATACATATGTAGAGATCTATTTTAAAAGTGCTACTTTGCTTGTCAGTGGTTCATGAGTAGTGGCCATGTATCCTGGTGAAAGCAGCTCTTGTTTCTGATTTGTTTGCTTGGCTTGGATGTTTGTATACTGGTCTGAACAGTTTCTGATTGGTTAATCAAAATATGACTTTGTGGCCTAGTGATTCTGAATATATATCTACGTTTTGGAGATAATGAAATTTTGTTCTCATTTTCAGAAATTTAGATATTTTTTTGGATTTTTTCATTTCTGGTGGTTAAACTTTTATCAAAATTTCCATTTTATATCTGATGGAATTTTCAAAAAGTAGCCCGTTAAAAGTATCCTCCTTAGGTCCCCAAAAATGTTGTGGTCATAAATGTAGCTATTCTTGAATTATACAATCATAGATGGACAAAGAGTTTTTGTTTTTACAATAATGTTCATTCTGGACAAGGCTCAACAGCCACTCAAGGTAGAGGGTTACAGAATAAGAGGTAAGAGTAACAGATTAAGATATGTGGGGAATATATTGATTAACCCTAAACTGGAACAGGTTAAGATTGTAGTGATCAAGAAGCATCCTCTTGGGAGTTGGTTTCACAAAGAAGCAGCTCATGGAAAGAAGTTGTTCAAGTGGAAGTTTCATCTCACCAAGGAGGGTGATTCATTACAATGTGCATGGCATAGTGGGTAAAGGTTGGAACTGGTTGAAATAAGAAATGACATTAGTTTGAACACTTCCTGTAAAAATTGTAGTAGAGTATGGAGAGGCTTGCAATGTTTCATCTGTGGGAGTGGGGTTCTAGGGTGGAAAACAGTCACACACAACTCTTTGAGTCAACATTAGGTTTATAAGTCCCAGAAATTCACTTGCTGTTGTTCTCAAGGACACATGGTCCAGAGGATATAGACATATAGAGTTGTGGATTCAATACAAGGCTACAGCAGTGGAGAACAAATAACTTAGAGAGTTAAGTTAAAGGGAGATAACTCATGACTACCAGAAGTGACTTTGCACAAGGAATGAGAATGGTAAATCCCAGTGATCATAATAAAGGGTTTCATTAAATAATTTAATGGTCCATAGAGCAATTCCACTTTGGGAGAGTTGTTACAACTAAGAATTAGAATTTTTGCAGCAATCTATGCTGTATTAAATATTAAAAATAGAAAAACAACTCTAAAACTAACAGAAAATAAGTTCAAGCAATGTAACTTAGCATTCCTTTTACAATATTGGATCTTTTGAATGTAAAAGTTGAATAAAAACTTAGGATATATAAAGGAAAGATTATGAATATATAAAGAAAATTATATAAAGATTATAATTCATTATATAAATTAATTTCAGATATTAAGAAATAATATTAATTTTAAATAATAAACTTGACATTGTGAAAATTAGTGATCGTCCAGTATCATTGGCATTGATGGAAACTCACAAAGCAGCATCAACTACAGGGATTGCATTGAATAAATCTTCACATTTTGAAATTTATTATCACATATTTTAAGACAGTTTATGTTAGGAGTTATTTCACTAACATACATAAATGTTCCATAGAATTTAGTTGTTAAATACAAGTTTATTTTCATTAAATTAGTTTTACTTCAAAATAAAGTATACAGATTTAGTATTTCTATAATACAATTCCTAAAACTTATCTATTAGCAAAAGATAAAATGAGCTTTTTGAGTTTTTTTTGGGGGGGGGGGGGTGATGGGGATCCACTAAAAAAAAATTAAAAATGGCTGAAAGGAAAAAATGGTTTAGAACCACCGTTTTAAACTATTTTCTTTCATTTCTTATGTAAATTCTATTGTATGTTTTACTTTGTTTAGTTTATCAACAAGATTCAGTATCACAGACATGTATTAATAGACCATCATCAATATTTTGAAAATAAGTTGTGTAGGTAAAATATTTTGGAAAGAACCAGATTCAATAAATTCTAAGAAAATATGTGCTATCACTCCACTAAGAGGCAATCCCAAGTTTTTGCCAGTAAAAATCATTATTAAATGTGAAATAGAATGATTAGTGATGAAACAGCAGGTTCTTATTATTTTAGGTATTGGTAAGGAGTTTTATCTTTGTGTTAGATGCTTTTAAAGAGATGTAAGCATTTTTCAACTGGGACATTAGTGTAAAGTGATTTTATATCTAAACTGGCCATGAGTTTGTTAGTCATATTTGTTTACCTTAGTTTTTCAACAAGGTTGTCTGAATTTTTATGTGATGAACTTATTGTTTCAAGGAGAGAGGTTATAATTTGTTGATATTGCTCTATATATATATATATATATATATATATATATATATATATATATACATACATACATACATACATACACACACACACACACAGGGTTGTCCAGAAGCAAGTGTACAATAAATAACATTTATTTTGAGATTGCATGTACAATTATATTTATTAATACAATTATTACATTGATAATTTTATTGTGTAAAATCATATAATAGCGCTTAAATTTTATCAACACAGGTGCTCAAACTGTTGTCTATCACATTTCACACAGCTTTGAATTCTACCTCTCATGCTTTGACAAACATTTTTGCAAGAGTCTCTTTGTGTATTAATTTCTTAAAATGCATCTCTTATGTAATTTTTCAAATCACCAGCATTTCTTGGTTTTCAACTATAAACTTTGTCCTCGAGTACTCTCATGAAGAAGAAATTCATTGGGGATCAAGTCAGGTGAACATGCTGGCTAATCAATTGGACTTTCTCAGCCAATCCATTTCACAGAAAATGTTTCCTCAAGATGCTCATGGACTGTTCTTGAATAATATGGAGAGGCCCCATCTTGTTGGAAATACAACTATTACACAAATCTATTCCAATTACTGTTCACCTACTTTTGGACCAGGCTGTATATTAATAATAAAGTTTTACTACTAATAAATATACATTTTGTTGTTCACTATTTAATACAACTCTTAGTTTCATGATCATGGCAATTTTCAGGCACATATTGAAACATACTTTTAAATTTTTATACTTATTTTGTATGCATATGCAGAAGTGGAGAGTATTATTCCGCTTTTTCACTGTCCACAAAAGCTAAAAAAATACATTCTGCCTCAATCACCTGTTTGGTAAAGATTTTAAATGAAAAAGATTTTCTTATTCAAAGTGAAAATAAATTTTTTAAAAATTTTTTAATGTAGTATCCAGTAACATCTTTGGAATCAGTTTTTTATGAGAAAACTGATTAAATAACTAATTAAAAGTGTGCAATAATCATTTCTTTAATGATATTTTTTACTTTATAATGATTAAGATGTATTTTTATGACTTCCAGGTGTATCACAAAATATCTAACTGCAAGCATCTTACCTAATACTGTCTTAATTAAATATACTGTCATCTATATCAGTCAGTCAGTTAAGTGCCATACGTGATACACACTTGGGCGATCATGTCTCGAAAGAGACATGACTGACTGGGCAGAAGGTTATCCCGCAGTAGTTTGCCATGGCTTTCTGCGGTAGACTGGTTGCCGACCAAGGCTATAGAACCCAATCTGTCCTGCTATTTAAATCTATATATACACAGCTCAAAAAAATGAGAGGAACACTTTTTAATTAGAGTATAGCAACCTATCAGTTAACTGACCAGATCAATATCCCAAAAGTTTATGTAGCAGAGGGGGTTGTTAATAAGTTTCAGCTGCTTTGTTGTGAATGAAGTCAACAGGTGCTTCAGAGGGGCACCAATGAGACACCCCCACAAAACAGGAATGGTTGAGGCCACTGATACTTATTTTCCCTTCTCATATCTTTTGGATAATTTTTTACTAACTGACTTTCTACTGTTGTAGTTATTCATTTGTCTTGGATCAACATCTCTGTTGATAGTATGGTACTGTACCTGCACACTACAGAGGTTGCACAAGTAGTGCAACTCCTCCAGGATTGCACATCAATTTGTGCTGTTACAAGAAGGTTTGCTGTGTCGCCCAGCACAGTCTCAAGAGCATGGAGGAGATTCCAGGAGACAGTTATTCCAGGAAAGCTGGACAGGGCCATAGGAGATCCTTAAATCCATGGCAGGATCGGTATCCATGCCTTTGTGCAAGGAGGAACAGGATGAGCACTGCCAGAGCCCTACAAAATGAACACCAGCAGGCCACTGGTGTTAATGTTTCTGACCAAACAATTAGAAACAGGCTCCATGAGGGTGGCCTGAGGGCTCGATGTCCTGTAGGAGGTCTTGTGCTCACTGCCCAGCACCCTAGAGCTCGATTAGAATTTGCCATAGATCACCAGAATTGGCAACTACGCCACTGGTGCCCTGTGCTCTTCACTGATGAAAGCAGGTTCAATCTGAGCTTATGTGACAAATGTGATAGTGTCTGAAGATGCCGTGGAGAACATTATGCTGCCTGCAATGTCATTCAGCATGACCGGTGTGGTGGTGGGTCAGTGCTGGTCTGGGGAGGCATATCCCTGGATGGACGCACAAACTGCTTCAGGTTAGATAATGGCACACTGACTGCTATTAGGTATTGGGATGAAATCCTTGGACCAATTGTCAGAACTTTCGCTGGTGCAGTGGGACCAGGGTTCCTCCTGGTCCTTGACAATGCTCAACTTCATGTGGCTAGAGTATGCAGGCAGTTCCTGGAGGATGAAGGAATTGATACCATTGACTGGCCCCCACGTTCACCTAGCTTAAACCCGATAGAACAACTCTGGGACATTGTTTAGGTTCATCTGGTACCACCAGGTTGCCTCTCAGACTATCCAGGAGCTCAGTGATTCAAATCTGGTTCAGATCTGGGAGGAGATTCCCAAGACACCATCTGTCATCTCATTAGGAGCATGCCCTGATGTTGGGGCCACACAAACTATTGAGAATCATTTTGAGTTTCTAAATGACATTTTGGCAAAATGGACCAGTCTGCTGCATCATTTTTTCACTTATTTTTGGGGTGTCTTTGATTTCCCTACTTTATAGGGTGAACATTTTCATTTCTGTCAAATTATGTGGCATCATTTTGTTACTAATACATCACCTACTTATTATCAGGAAAGATATTCAAGATCATTTTTCCCCTGTTTAGATCTGATGTGTTTTTGAAGTGTTCCTCTAATTTTTTTGAGCAGTGTGTGTGTGTGTGTGTGTGTGTGTGTGTGTATAATAATAATAATAATAATAATATTAATAATTGTTATATATTTCAATCCGTCTCGAAAAACCCACCAAATATAAATGCGGAGGGAAAAAAGGGGAAATAAAAAAAAGAAACAAACTAAGTACTTGAACATACATCAAAATACCCGTTGAAAAGAAAAAAACCCTGAGACAAGAACCCTAACACTAAAGTGCTCAATATAATAGTAGAGCAAACAAATAGGAATAAATCTAACTCAAAGCCAACAGACCTACCTAGGTTTCACCTAACGGATCGTCAGGGAGCTGACTTGCTCTGACGATCCATTAGGTGAAACCTAGGTAGGTCTGTTGGCTCTAAGTTAGATTTATTCTTATATATGGGTGTGTGGCCAAGTGGTTAGAACGTTAACTTTCTGACCATAAAGGCCAGATTCGAATCTCACCATGGTCTCTTTGTCAGGAAGGTAACTTCTTGATGATGGTATCAGTTTGAAGAAGGCGATCTCGGCATGTTGAAGCTTTGGAAAGTGCCTGAAAACCATACCACATGTTGCCCCAAGCCTTGTGAGGGAAATTAGGTAGATGGTTCTCTTAGAGGAGTCATCAATGGTTGTGCTAGCTCAGTCACAAGTCATCATAGTTGCAGTATAAACCACAGGTGGTCTCTGTGGATGTTGAACAAACACAAGTGTGCCTGAGCAAACATCTACAATGGGGATTAGCTAGCCACTCTGATAGACAGGTATTCTCAAATACAAGTGGCCAGCCATTTTATTATATATATATATATATATATATTGTAATTTTTTTATTACAATGATTTTAGCATTATATCACTACAAAAAATGTTCATGTTTCAGAACAATACTGTTATTCTTCAGGTGATATGTTAAAGTAAATGTTGAAAATGATTTATTTAGAAAATAGATGAATTTATGGTTATTTGAAAAAGTAGGAAGTGCTAGTTGGAGAATATGCTTGTAGGTGTGTCAATATTGTTCAATCAAAAATGAAAATTAGGTTGAACTATAAAGTTGAAGATTTGGGTATCAAGACAACAGAATAGCTTGATGTCATGGTATGACACTTTTTAATTTTGTTTGGATAAGGTACATAGTGGCACTATATATTATTTAAATGGGTAGACAATAATTTTTAACAGCAGGTTGGATTTCAGGTTTGTTTTTAAATTTGATTTAACCTCATAAGTTAAAGGGGCTGGAATGTTTTAAGTTAGAATTAAATAGTTATGGCATGCTAAAGTATATTGCAGTTATGAAAACCAAAAGAAAACTTTTTAAGCAGCATCTGTATTTGCATTTAACTTCCTTAAAAATAACACTTACCAAAACGAAACGTCCCTTTCTGCATCATTTTGGAAGTTAAAAGGTACAAACAAAACCCTTAAAGTAAAATAGAAAATTCTGGAAAAAACAAGAATCTGTAAGTCATTCTGACATTTACCCCCTGTGTCTGAATGAAAAGCTGCAGATTATTAAGTTCCCTAAAAATAAAGTACTACTGAATTGTGGAGATGAATTGACAGTTTTATGTAAACATCAAAAATATTTTTCCCTAATAAATTAATGACAATTGTTCATTTAAAATAAATGATGCTGCAATATAACTTGAAAATTAAAAATTATTTTACTAAAATGACCCACACAATATTATTTGGTTTTCATAAATGCAATATACCTTAGTATACCATAATTATTTAATTCTAATTTAAACATTCCAGCCCCTTACTCATGAAGAAGTACAAAATCTAATTTAAGAAAAACTTAAAATCCAAGCTGCTGTTAAAAATTGTCTACCCATTTAAATAATATATTCTCCCACTATGTATCTTACCCAGAAAAATATTTTTATTTAAAATTTAATTAAATACAATGTTCCATTTATAACTTATTTATAACTTATGTTCCAATATAACTTATAAATTAAAAATTATTTTACTAAAATGGCCCACACAATACGTAATTAGTTTTCTTAACTGCAATATACCTTAGTATGCCATAATTATTTAATTCTAATCTAAACATTCCATACCCTTTAACTAATGAAGTAGTACAAAAAAAATTTTTTAAAAAATGAAATCCGGCCTACTTTTGAAAATTGTCTACCTATTTAAATAATGTATGGTCCCATGATGTATCTTACTCAGACAAAATTAAAGTGTCATGCCATGATATCAAGCTACTCTGTTCTTTTACTACCCAAATCTTCAACTTCATAGTTCAACCTAATTTTCATTTTTGATGGAACAATATTAACACATCTACAAGCATATTCTCCAACTACCACCTCCTAATGTTTTAAATAACCATAAATTAATCCTATGTTTTCTAAATAAATCATTTTCAACATTTATTTTAAAATATCACCTGAAGAACAGTATCGTTCTGAAACATGAAAGTTTTTGTGCAGTGATATAAGTCATTGTTATAACAAACTTACAATTTTAAGCTTTACTTTGTATTGAGCATGCTTTATAAAAGTAAATGCATGAACAGGTAATTTTAATCTATCTGTTCCATAATTTCCTTATATATATATATATATAGCAAATGTTGACTTGGTACTGCTTAGAACTTTTAGTCACAATTTTACAAGTTCTTATTGTCATATATATAACTCCAATGTTTTTTTTCCTCTGATAGACTTTCAAGGCAAATGAAAGGATTTTATTTTCCAACAACTATTTATAAACAGAAGTAATTTAAAAAAAATTTTTTTTTAATCATATCATCCCAAGCAAGGCGGTAACACCACTGATGCACGTGGGGCTATGTAAGAGTAAGAAGATTGGAAAAGAGGAAACTAGAAACCACATCCTAAACAGGGAACATGGGATGAGCCTCTTCACCTAATGTTAGTTTTGCAAAATTTTTAAATTTAAGAAATATTAATCACGGTAACTGAAATTGAGAAATTGAGTTTGCTAAGTGACATAATTTAATATAATTTAATGTCTAATAAATAAAAGTGAGTTAAAAAATATTTTCAACAAGATCATTTACTCACTTTTGTTCAGTGAACCTTAAACTACTTATTACTTAGCAGTAACCATAATTTACTCAGACTTTTCGGTTAACTTGATGAATATTTATGAACATCTTAAATTTAAAAATTTTGGAAAACTAACATTTTTACTTTTGTTTATAGATATTTGTTGAAAAATAAAATCCTTACATTTGCCTTGATAAAGTAAATCACAGGATAAAACATGCCTACTAAAATAATTCTTCCTTTTCTCTTTATACACACACACACACCTCTATCAAATAAATAGATGGATCAACAAATTTGTAGTCTGACAGTTATTACCTGAATTCTGAGCCGAAATTTCTGTTGTATAAATATTCATTACCCATGATTAATATTTACAACTCAATTAAAATAAATGACAGATTACTTTCAGAAATAAATATTTTAATAAAATTCTTTATTCATCATTAAACTGTAGACTTATTTATGTAATTACACATGTACATACATGTGCACACACAGAGGTCCTAATAAGTATCTAAGCATGAAACTTTTTCCTTTTCTTAAACTGGTTGCCAATCATGGCTTAAGAACCTAGTCTACTGTGCTATTTAACCCATGCTTGGAGGAAGAAGAGATGGATTCATGCTTTTCTCAAGAATATTAGTGTGAAAAGTGAATGCCACAAACTAGACCAGCATTCAAATTTTGTTCACCAGTTTTGATTACCTTCACTTCAGAATAGTTCAAATTCACCTTTTTATTTTTTATAGAGGGTCTGTAGGGTCACTTTTGCACAAATACCCTTAAGGTATATAACCATTTTCCTCCTACTTGCTATGGGTTAAATAGCAGAGTAGATTGAGCTCTCTAGCTTTGGTGGATATTTAGTCAAGGAGAAGGATAGTTCTTAATTCAAAATTTGTTGATCATGAGAATAGCAATTCTATCCTTTAAAAAGCCTAATTTCTATGGAAATCACAGTAGTAACACTGATGTGAAATTGTGGCCTTATAACATACAGGATCCGATGGATAAATAATTATCTGAATTACACAAAAAAAAAAAATGAAAATAACACTGACATTTCATTTTAAGATATTTTTACCAAAATTACACAAAAATATCTTGAAATACTAAAGTAAAATTTATTCAATAGAATAACCATTTGCTTCAGCCACAGCCTCCAGGCAACTTTGGAATCTCCTGTAACTCTTCTGAGTGGTCACCTTGTTTAAGTTGGTGAATGATGCCATAATCCTTGCCTTCAGTTCAGTATTACAAGGAGTTTTGTTGGTCTCTCACCCAACTGTGCCTCACACATAATAATCAAGGGGGTTGCAGTCTGCAGAGTTGGGTGGCCAAATGTAAAGTGTGATGTGTTCACAGAAATTAACTGACAGCCATGATTGTGTTCTCCTGTTTGTGTGATATGGTGCAGAGTCCTGTGATCAGAAATAGCATCTTCCAGCAATCACCCTCTTGACTCAGGGCAGCACTACCTCTTGAAGGCACTTGATATAGGCCTCCATGTTGAGTCTGAGGCTCTCACCAACAAATTCAGTAGTTCTTTCCTTATCAGAATGATTAGAATATATTTTCCAAGTTGCTGCACCTTCATAATTACCATTATACTCATCTGACTCTTTCTGAATTCCCTGCATTGTCCTCTGATTGACACCTAAACACTCTGAAATGTCCAAATGCCAAGCAGTACAGCATACTGTTTCTAAATTTCTGGTGGAGTGAATTGCATCGTGGTGCTCTTTTTCTCATAGACGGTGCCCAACTGACACTGCTATACTGTGCAATCAAAAAATTAAAACAAACATGCATGTGTGAAATTAAAAATATAAAATAGTGAGAATTTCCTCATCACACCCTGTACATGGAGTGAGAACTCTTAACTTGATACTTATCACTTTTAAAAACTAGTGACATTGCTGGAAATACTTTATATTTGTTTACAAAATTGATTCTTTCTATAAATAATTAGATGTTTTTAATTATTTGATTAGAAAGAAAATGACCTTCAAAAAAAAAAAAAAGTACCTCTCAAATAGCTTAGTGTTTTTTGTTCTTTTGTAGTGTTCATCAATAGAAACCCTACATTATAGCTGCAGATTAATATTATCAGATGTACAAGTGAATAAAGAGTTCTTCTTTTTTTATATAGTCTTCAGGATTTGATAAAATTTAATTATAAACTCTAGTTTTCCATTTTAGGAAAAGAAATTTGTCATTCTACTCAAAATTGAAGTTCAGATTTTGAATTTATTCTGATCATTGAAGTTAAGCAATGTCATACCTGATCTGTATTTTGATAGGTAACTAGCAGAGCCAGATTATCTTTTAGACTAGTATAAGCTGCAGTCTAGGGCCCCTTAAGCTTTTATAAAGCAATGATTTTAATTTTCTACTTATCATAACATCTAAATAGTTTCCTAAACTGAAACAATATAAATATAACAAATTTATATTTATTTGACTTTGAGAAACAAAAGAATGTTTTAGTTTGTATCATTGTTTCAAGTAGAAACACAAGTAGTAATTTCAATTTTCTAGATGTTAAGACTTCTAAATAGTTTCAGAAACTAAAATTATATAAATATGATGAATTGATATTGTTTTTTGTTATAATGTTGGTTATAAAAAATCTGTTTTCCTTTTTCTTTTTTCTTTTTCATACTATGATTGTGTTAAAATGCATGCTAATTTGGTTTGTAATAAATAGTAAAATAGCGATATTTCTTTAAGAATATTTTTATTGATAAACAAAAGGTAGCTATTCTACTTAAAGAATTTTGAACAAGTTTACTCCATGTTCAGTAAATATATTATGAATAAAAAAAGATGGGTACAGGTGAGTTAGAGGGTCTCTCTGTCTGAGATTGGGGGGGGGGGGTCTGTAATTTCATTAACCTAGCAGTTCCAAAAGCGACTGGTACTATAAGCAAATTGTGGCTTTGTGCCAAACTAAACAAAGCTTTGGAAATAACCAGTTCTAAAAAAGATTACTTGCTGACTTAGAAATCTCCAAAGTATTCAGTGTTAAATGTTTTTTTCTCTTTTTTTTTTCTCTTTTTTTTTTTTTTTTTTTAAATGAAATCAAGCATGTTTTCTTTGCATTGGTTGAAATTTGGCACAGAAGTAAAATGGAATAGTTTTAGTATCTACTCCTGTTGGCAGAAAATATAACAATTAGTCAATCATATCTCAGCAGCTGCTGTTGCTGTTATGTTTGTCTATTTATTCAAGGCATAAAGTTTCACAACTTGAATCTGTTGTTCAGCTTTTTACCAGCCTATCTACCAAGCTTATTTCTTGATTTTTATAATTCTTTAGAGAATTGGCACTTAAGGCATATGTTTTTGTCATGGAATTTTGTTGATGATATATTTATTCTTTTTATCTTTGTTGTCAACAGAGGCTTTTTTTTGAAGCCCGTCTGAAAATAGATTGGCTTGAAAAGAATCCCACTTGAATAATTTGTCTGAATCTTTTACCTTACATACATTTCTTATTTCGTATAGCTTAAATTCGTGAGTTCTTCATGTTTTGATGTTTTTTTTCTTTTTTTTCTCCTTTTTCTTTTATCTTGAATAAGCATCTGATCTACTTATATTTCGTGGCCTTGTTTTCATCCCTTGTCTTCAACAAATCTATGCTTTCTTGGAGAATGTTTGATCATGCAAAGAGTGCGTTCTTTTTGCTAACCTTGACTTTACCATTTTCATGTACTGTAATAAATGTTCTCGAGACAATGATGATGATTACCTCAATGGCCAAACACTTTTCTTTGCTCTCACATTACAGTTATCAACATGTGATCTCTTGCTTATATGCTTCTGCTTTTTGTTCTTTTTACCCGTTTTTAATGTAAACAACTTTCGAAAACAAAGAGGTATGCAGCTGAGATCATTGTTTTGAAAAACAAAGAGAAAAAAAACACTACAAAATATCGGCGCTTTCCTGAGATGAAGGGCTTTATTAGATGAACTCTGGAAGCAAAACATGTTTTTGGAAATGAAGGTGTTGAAGAAATATATTCACTACAAACAAGGATTTTTTCCCCAATAATCTGATCTCTAAGATTTTCTGTGAATAATTTTTTTTTTTTTTTTTGGTTGATTGTTTCGTTAATTTCTAATTTTATTTTAACATCATTATCATTTAATATTTTTTTTTTTAACATTTTAATTCTTTGCATGAATATTGTTCTTGAGATATTGAGCATATTTCTTTGTTTCTTACTGCAAGAATGTGAAGAAAATTAAATCCCAACAAACTGTCATTTTAGGACATGCTTATTCCATGAAAGACATTTCAGATGTACTTTTTTGTTTCCAGTCATTCCACAAAAAAAAAAAAAAATGAACAAAAGTGGTAGATTTGGAACATCAGTCAATCAAAAGCCGCAATGCATGCATGAAAATATAGGTTTGAATAATCTAAATGGGGATTTTTATAATCACATTTTCGTTTTAAAATCTGTTATTTGTTAATTTTCTCTTAAGCTTAAATTCTTGAAACATAATTGCTAAGTTTCTATTTTTTTTTTTTTTTGGTTAAGAATATAACTATTTTAGCAAGTTTAAAATTTTAAAGAAATTATTTAAAATCTGCCATTTTACACACTTTTATCAGTTATCTGAATTTTTTCTTTTCTATTAAGATGGAGTTTATAAAATTAATGGAAGAATTTAAGTTATATTGATTTGTTTTTTCCTTTTCTTAGGTTAAAAATCAACAGGTTTCAAAATTTGAAAGAGGCAGGTGATTTTTGTTTTAATTTTTTCTTTTTTTTAGATGATGAAATGCTACATTGTGGATTGTAAAAAGAATTTGATTTTTAATTCCCAGAAATCTGTGACAACCACCTAAACAAAAAAAAACAACAAAGTTTTGTCTATAATTATTAGATGAAAACATTCCTGCAGGTACATCAGTATAATAATAGAATGACTATAGTTTTAAATCTGTGTACTAATTAAAGTAAATAGCTAAACTTTATTTTATTCTTTGTCTTAATCTCTCAGCTTAAAGTGTATTTTTTTTTGTATTGTTCATTAGCAGAAACCCTATCACCAAAGAAGTCAAAGAAAAAGTTTTTTTTATGGTTTGTGATATCTTTTACATTCAAAGAAATATTTGTTTTAGTTTACTTCTAAATCTTGAAGTTAAGTATCATTAACTATTATCAAATAGATCATTTGGGTGATGTAGTGTTTGATAATTATATTATTTGTATATAAGTGTGTTTGTTTTTTTTTTATTTAATTCAAACTATTAGGTTTGTTCTGTCATACAATATAATTCTGTTCAGTTTATTATTTTTTACCTGTGTATATATAAAACTGTTCTGATTTTGTTGTCTCAGAAATCTTTGTAGCAATTTTAGATTACACGCATTTAAACAAGTGGGGGGAGTCTATATTGAGAATCTCTTTTGCAAAATCTTAATTCATTTACATACTTCAGTTCCTTTAATTTTTATTTCTTTAATTGTTAAAAATATGGATTACAGGCTTTTAGTTGATAATGGGAATGAAGAAATTGAGGAAAGAAGAGGTTTAAGAGAAATTCTGATAGCACTCAAATATATATACCTGAGAAGACTTTTAAGGAGATGTCAAAAAATCTCTCAAAAGATCTCAAAATCAGTTTCTTAAAATGCTCAAATGAACAAAAAAAAAAAATACAAAAGTTATACTTTTTTTCTTAAAAAAATCTATAGTGTGTGTGTGTATATATATATATATATACACACACACTATAGATTTTTTTTATATATATACACACTGCCAGCCATAATTATTAGGTTACTCCAGATGATGTATTTCATACTATTTTTTGCCGAGTGGATAATTCTAAATGAAAACAGAATGGTTCTTTTGTTATTATTACTTTGCAAAATTTTACAAGGCAGCCAGGAAGCTTTTGCTTTGGCCAGCCAATAAGAGACTAGCATGGGGAAGAGAACAAAAACTGGACACCAGAATGGTTCATTTGATGCACATGTTATTGTGCAGCATTAAAAAAAGAACCATTCTGTTTTCATTTAGAAATAAATACTAAAAATAGTATGAAATACATAATTTCTTTTAAAAAACCGGGATGGCCTAATAATTATGGCTGGTTGTGTGTGTGTGTGTGTGTATATATATATATATATATATATAATCTCAACAACTTTCTTTAATTATGCAATTGTTGCTGATCATAAGATTGTTGATTTTAGTTTGTTTATAAAATAATGCAAATATTTCCATTTTTTTTTTATCATACCCAGTGATACTTGTAGTCATAATTTTTTAATCTATCAATAAATTAATAAATTTGGTTGTTAAAAATGTACCTCATTACTCTAGAAAAACTTAAGCTAAATTTACAAAATAATTATTAGTCAGAGATTGTGATCTTGAATTTTCTTTTTTAATATGACTTCAAAAATTTGACATAAAAAAAGAAATTACATTTCACAATTGGGAATAATTTGTATTTAGATCTAAAATATATATTGAAGATTCAGATTATTATATTTAGATAAAAATATTGATATAAAAATAAACAATATAATGCAAATATTTCTGTTTATCATAACCAGTGATACTTACATGTGTAACTTTTTTTTATCCATAAATAGATTAATAAATTTGGTTATTAAAAATCTGCTTCAATATTCTAGAAAAAATTTTCAAGATAAATTTACAAAATAATTTAGTTATAGATTGTGATTTTTAATAGAAAAAAAACACTGTTCATAAGTTTAAGAACACACTATTGAAAATTAATGTAACTTGTGAAAGAGTCTTTGCAGTTAATTCAATATACATTCTATTTTTGCAGAAAAGAATCACAATTATAATTTTCTCTATGGAATGTTATTTAACTGATATCAGATATAAGTGATAACACCGTTTATGAAAAATGTAAAGTGTTTAAATATAACAACTAAGACTCTGTGTGTGTGTATTATCAGAAATATGATTAATAAGTAAAATCATAATTTTTGCAAAGAAAATAATTATTGCAACTGCTCACTTGTAAAACCAAAAATGTTAATAGTCAATTTTAATACTTGATATGATAGTGATTAAGAAATTTTTATTTCAATCTTGTTGCTTTATATATATATATATATATATATATATATATATATATAGAGAGAGAGAGAGACTCTGTAAATATGATTGAGAGATTTTAGAAAGATGGTGGAAAAGCTTTACAATTATTACTTCATTGAGGAAGCTGCATGAAACTGAAAGCTTTAAGATTTTAATGACACAAAGTGGTTTTTTTTATCATGTCACTTACATGTAAAAGAAAAAAGGATAAATAAAATGAAAATATAAACAAATCTAAAATGAAAGTTTTGAAATAATAAAAGGGGTTAAAAGTGATAACATAATTCACTAGAGAGCATTTTAGGCCATTTACAATTTACTTTACCATTTAAGTAGACTAGATTTTTTTTTTTTAAATGACAGGAAATTGTGGAGAGCCATAGAAAAACAGGTGTAAAGGAAAATGAGGAATATTTTCTATAAAATGACAATCTCTTCAGGTTAAGTTTTAAAAAAAAATTCTTTTACTTTAATTGATTTACTGTATTATGATAGATTAAAATTAGAAATATATTTTAATGCTTTCAATGCAGAAATTTTAATAGATTATTTGGGTGACTGACTGTCTGATAATTGTATTAATTTTTTTAAATTCAAAGTATTACTCTTTTGTCATTCAATATAATTCTTTTCAATTTTTCATTTTTTATTTATATATAACACTGTCAATTATGGCATCTCAGACAGATTTATATAGCAATTTTAGATTAGACACATTTAAAAATGTGGAAAAGAAATCTATATTGAGAATCTTTTATGTAAATATAAAATTTTGTATATATATATATATATATATATTAGTCAAGCATATAATTTGTATTTTAAAGGAAAAGGTTTTATTTGTACATTAGTTTTAAATACATATATTTATGTGACTTTTCAAGATAATTCTGTAGTTGTGTGTATTGTCTTCCAAAGTACATTTGGAATACATGTTTTTCTTTGACATTTGTGAATAGCTACATCCATTTTATGGTAAAATGATATTCTAACTCAAAGGAAGTTGAAGTAATATTTTTATATAAGATTTCTTTCTCTACCTTTTTTATTTTTTATTTCTTTTTAACAATAGGTTATTTTGAACATATCTATGCATAATTTTCTTTTAATGAATCTCACTCACTCACATCATATACATACACACACACACATATATATATATATATATGTGTGTGTGTGTGTGGGTGTGTATGAAGTGTCAGTTTGGACCAAAATTGTTGATAGTATAAAGCTAGATAATCAAGTTTGTTGTGGTTCTTAGACAGTAGATTGGACTTGTTGATGGATGTCGAGTGTGTGTTTGTTCTGTCTGTGTTGTGGATATATGTTTTAGGATATATGTTTTAGGATATGTGTTTTATGCATCAAAAGTCGGTTCCTTGCCAATATATTATCAAAGCAGAAAGCATTGAAAAATACTTCTCGCAAGTAAACGGTCTAAGGTGCTACTGCCGCTGTTATCAGCACCATCAATACTGCTACCACTGGAACAATTATTACTGCCACTTCTGCTACTCTTGTTGCTGCTGCTGTTGTTGTTGTTGTTTGTTCCACACATGCTTTGGTGAATTTTTTCAGAGACTGGTGACTCGGATGTTGCTAGCAGCACTATCGTTGGTATTATATTGAATGTCATTACTTTGCTTCTTGCCTACAGTCCTCCACTGCTACTTGTGGGATTTCTCTGTGCTATAATATTTCTGTATTTGGGTGGCAGGCATTACAACAACGTCTGTCTTCTCAACGTGGTCTAGTGGTTGGTAAAGTCACATCTTCCTATTTCACACAAACCGATGCAGCAAGACGACCAGTCAAACCCTTTCTCTATCTCATGGAAATATCTCAATGCCAAGAGCTTCCCCCAAAATGTAAGTATTTGAAAATCAACCATTTGAAACTTAAAAACATAAAAAATATATAAAATGTCAACAAGAGTATGCATGTGTTTATTGTTGTTTTTGTTGTTAACACTTGATCAATTATCTTTTCATTCATCATCATCATCATCATGGTGTTCATTTTGTCAATCAAGTCTATGGGCTTGATTCTTTGATAAAATTGCTGCTTTCTTTAGTTTATTGTGATTTTCATGCCTAAATGACAGCATCACATTTTACCTTCACCTGGATTCTTTCTTTAATTCTATTTTTAGAGAAAATGCATTGATTTAAACCTGGTTTTTCAGTTTAATTTTAAGAGCCACTATCTATTCAAACACACACATACACGTGTGTGTGTGTGTATGTATGTATGTATATATAATATATATTTCATTAAAAATGACAGACAAGGTGTTGTGGTTAAGTTTTTTTATATATAATTTTGACTTTCCTTGTTGGCTGCCAGGTCATGTAATGTTTAAAATAACAGACCTGTCAGCTAACAAAACTTGCATAAAAGTGGGTATTGCTGTTTAAATACTCAATTTTTACATTACATAACCCAGCAGCCAACAAGTAAAAATTGCATAAAAAATCCCCTAACCACTGCACCTTGTCTGTCATTTTTAACAAAACTTGCATAAAAGAGGGATTGCTGCCTAAATACAATATATATATAGTGACCTTGACTTGATATGTTGGAATTTAGTCCATGATTGGAAAAGTCATAACAGACATAACTGTTAAATGCAATTATATTTTTCTTGCTAAATAAACTCTTAAATTATTTTGTAGTGTGTGTGTGTGTGTGTGTAGAAATAAGTAAAAACAAAAATGTATTGTGCACTAATCTTGATAAAGCATTAATTTTATTTTTATTAAATTTGTTCATCTTTCTGCATGTGGACATTCACTAATACAGGATATTTTTTTTCTTCATTTCACTTGAATAATGACTTTTGAAAAAAAAAATTAAATTTAAATTGCAGTTCAGTCTTTTAAACTTCGGCCTGACCATGATGAGTTAAAAAAGTGAAAGCATTTAAAAATAAAATAAAATAAGTGAAAGCATTTGGGGAAAAAAAATTCTGATATCTCTGCACATTCATTCAAAATGAAGGCTTGGGTACATTTTCAATAACATACCGAAGAGGTGTTTTGATGTCAATAATTTCAACAAATCAATCTGATGACATTTAATTTGAATGTCTAGGCTCAAATATTCAATCTAACAATTTTTATGTTATGTACTCAGTTGCAAAATTATCAATTTAAAATTTACACTTAGATTCTCAATACAGAGACCGGAATAATCCATTTCATTGTCATTCATTGCATGACTCCAGTTGCAGGCCTCTTCTTGTTTGGTTGTTTACTTGTTGATAATTCATGTCTTCAAATGTGTATAAATGTTTTTGTTTTAATTTTTCACTTCACTTTGCTTTCTTTGCTTTAGCCTTAATTGATTTTTCTGATTGTCTTTTTTTTCACTCTAAGCTCTTGTTTCTTTTCTAACAGCTCTCATTGGAATAAATGTCGACTCAAATCCTTCTCTTGTCGATAGTAAAAAAAAAATCTATTTTTCATCCACTGGGGTGTATTGATAAGTGTGGCTTATCTTTCTTCTGATACCCTCTTTAAGTAAATCACTTTTGAGGATTATCATCTTCATCTTGTCTTGATATAAATACTATTTTCTATTAAAGCTTGCTTAATAAAAATTATTTTGTTTATTTCTCTCAGGGATTTTTATTTTTATCTGTCAAACTACTTTGAAATGTTACTGATTTTCTGTTATTCTTGATCATAACAATATTATTTCCAGGGTTTATTAAGTGGTTTTGTCTTTTCATTTTAAGATATAACATTTTATTGTTTAAAGATAAAAGAAATTAGTTGTCAGTTATTAACTTTCATACAATTCTTTTTAAGAATTTATTTTTGATCAAGCCGTTTTTGTTTTTTTTAACTGAGGTTTAAAATACAATGGATTTGAAAATAATTGCTTTTGTCTCACAGAAGAGATTTTATCAATGATTTTGAATGCAACTCTTACCATGTAGATTTTGTTCTTCAGCTGAGAAATATGGTTCTCTCTTTTGACCTAAAATTAAAGAACAAATAATTTCTTTATTACATAATGTTGGGTACAATTATACATTCTCCTTCCTAGGCCAACTTGAATTTTAGACAGAAAATATCAAGCCTTTATATTATTGTGAGAAATTGTAAGAAAATTTTTTATTTTATTTTAATATAAAGGTTTTTACTTAGATATTAGCTTTGTATTTTTACTCACTTTTTATTTAAAATTACTTAGAATTTAAAATTCTATGTTCAAACTTATTCCTGGCTTCTTTTCTTGGTTTGTATTTTTTATTTAATTATTAAAGTTTAATATTAGGTTTTATTTATATATATATGCGCCTATGGCTTAAGGGGTAGCGACTCCGACTGACACCAAATCGGTCAAGTTTCGATCCCAGCCAGAAGCAAGTAGATATGTCTAGCCACACTGATGAGCTGTGATACAGCGAAACAAGCTTGTATGTGGATGACTATAATATATATATATATATGTGTGTGTGCACTTCCCCCACACACACACACATCTATCTATAAGTTCAGACTGTTATTTAAGTTTCACACTCTCATGATGATTGCCTGACCATGATAGGAGCATGAACTTAAATAGTGGCCTAAACTTAGTCTCTTAAGGTGTGAAGCATTTTTGTTGTGTTAATAACTTAGGAAAAAAACAATTTTGGTAACTGTTTAGGTAGGTGTCAGCCTTTCCGTTTTTGGGGTTTTTTTCCCCCTTATCAGTTTATTTTCCCCATTCTTGTACAGATTTTTTTGATTTCTATTAGTAAATTTTCTTTTGTTCCTTCCTCTCTTTGAGTTTGCTTTTGGTCACTTGACAGACTTTTTATTAGTTGTAACAAAACTTTGGATTTTTGCTTGTGTACATTACCTTGATAAATACGTTGACTAAGAATAGTTTTTCCAGTTGTCTTTTTATTCGTTTTGTTCTTTGACTGATGCTCTTTTTGAAAATAATTTACAAAATAATAATAATAATAAATATAACAAGATAAATAAGAATAATAATAGAACAAGAAAAAGGTGAAGGGAAAATACCTAAAACAAACTCTACAAAAAAAAAAGAAGGAAAACCCTGCCTTTTAAGGCAGGGTTTTCCTTTTTTTTTATCCAACAGTATTCAATGTCTATAGTATAAAGAAATCTGAAATGGAAAACCAAATCAAGACAGAGCTGTAAAAACAATAACCAGAAATTCAGCTTAAGAGACTGGTCTACAACCACTACTCTGAGTATTACACCAACTACAATCTTCAGGTGATTAAGTTAATTGTCTGAGGATTGCAGTTGGCATGAAACTTAAAGTAATGATTACAGACCAATAATCTGTAGATGGCTTCCTGGTTGTTTATATATATATATTTTTTTTTTTAATCATATCACCCTGAGCAAGGCGGTAATGCCACTGATGTGCAGGGGGCTACATAAGAATGTAAAGATTGGAAAGGAGAAAGCCGGAAACCACATCCTAAACAGGGAACAAGGGATGAGCCTCTTCACCTGTTCAATAGACGTGGGTGGAGTGTGAACCGGGTGATAGTTTAGTCTATCTACTCCAATTGAAAAAAAAATAAAGAAAAGAGTGAAAAGATTGGAAAAGAGAAAGCTGGAAACCACATCCTAAACAGGGAACAAGGGATGAGCCTCTTCACCTGTTCAATAGACGTGGGTGGAGTGTGAACCGGGTGATAGTTTAGTCTATCTACTCCAATTGAAAAAAAAATAAAGAAAAGAGTGAAAAGATTGGAAAAGAGAAAGCTGGAAACCACATCCTAAACAGGGAACAAGGGATGAGCCTCTTCACCTGTTCAATAGACGTGGGGGGAGTGTGAACCGGGTGATAGTTTAATATATATATATATCTTATATATATATATATATATATATAAATATAAATAAGTGGTTTAAACTAATGGATATATATTCCATAGGTTAATATTTACTTTTTATAAAATGTGCTCAATACAGAAGTAGAGTATTTATAGATATATAGTTGTTATAATAATAGCATACAGCAAATCAAATGGTATCAAGTTTTGGCATTTAATCATAATCAGGCATGTGAGAAAAGAAACTGGATTGGTTATTAAAATTATGCAAATTCACAGAACTTATTTACTTATTGTTTGTATTAATCAGGAAAAAAATCTAGGTATATGTTAAAAAAAAATGGTGGGTGGATTAGTTCTTGAAAAATTTTAAAATCACACCACTTATCAATAAATCCATAGCCTAATATGGAAAATAAATGTTATTTTCAACAAGTTTATTTTTCCCCACATAATCTCTTTTGTCAATTCATTAAATTCATTAGAAAATATTACTTACACAATGAAAGATTTGGGATCAAAATTTAGCTAATAACAACTTGTCAGGCTATGAACATTTTGATCACAGAATCTGACTATTCATAGTTATTCTCATAATGTGTGTTTCTCCACATCAAATTACTGGGATTAAGTAGAGGACTTTGATAATTTTTTTCTATCCTATAATTTTAAACCACCTTTTATGATGTTAGATTACTTAGCTTATGAAATTTTTAGGAAAAGGATTTAATTTTATTCAAACTGGTTATAGTAATTGATATAACTGGATCATTGTAGCCGTTTGTCCTTTTTTAGGAAATACTCTCTGCTACTAGATGATAAATAGGGTCATTGTAGACATTTATCTTTTTTTTTTTTTTAGAACCTACACTGTGACACTAGAGGATAAAATAGGGTCATTGTAGCCATTTGTCTTTTTTTAGGAACTACGCTCTGCCACTAGACGGTAAAATAGGGTCATTGTAGCTATTTGTCTTTTTGTTTTTTAGGAACTACGCTCTGCCACTAGATGATAAAATAAGGTTATTGTAGCCATTTGTCTTTTTTTAGGAACTACGCTCTGCCACTAGACGGTAAAATAGGGTCATTGTAGCTATTTGTCTTTTTGTTTTTTAGGAACTACGCTCTGCCACTAGATGATAAAATAAGGTTATTGTAGCCATTTATCTTTTTTTAGGAACTACGCTCTGCCACTAGACGGTAAAATAGGGTCATTGTAGCTATTTGTCTTTTTGTTTTTTAGGAACTACGCTCTGCCACTAGATGATAAAATAAGGTTATTGTAGCCATTTGTCTTTTTTTAGGAACTACGCTCTGCCACTAGACGGTAAAATAGGGTCATTGTAGCTATTTGTCTTTTTGTTTTTTAGGAACTACGCTCTGCCACTAGATGATAAAATAAGGTTATTGTAGCCATTTGTCTTTTTTTAGGAACTACGCTCTGCCACTAGACGGTAAAATAGGGTCATTGTAGCTATTTGTCTTTTTGTTTTTTAGGAACTATGCTCTGCCAACAGATGATAAAATAGGGTCATTGTAGCCATTATCTTTTTTTAGGAACTATGCTCTGCCACCAGTTAAAACAGGATCTTGATTAAAAAAACTGAGTTAAAACATTCCACATGACCATAGAAAAATTTAACTTGAGAAGAAATTTCAATAAACTTTATACCTAATGGTTAAATCCACTTTAGCAGGTAAGGAAACAAAATTCTGCCACTGTTTAGAACATATCCATTAATCTGGGGAGTGAGAGTTTAATATTTTCAGTAATTTGTTAGCCAAGTAAGAGGAGTTCAAACCTTGGTAAGATAATCAGTCAGCATAGCTAACTGTAATATTTGGTAAATACTAATTCTTTAATTATTTCACCCAAGCCAGGTGACAATATCTGTAGAATAAAGGTGTTTACAGGAAAGAGAATCTGAATGAGATGCTTAAAAATGTGGAGGATTGAGAAAAGGACAGAAAAGAAAACTAGATTCAAGAATATAATGATGGATGTTGCGCTTCAATTTTAGAGGGTTGTAGTTATCAGGGAAGCAAGAAATTAGTTTCACAGGTGTGAAGTGCAAGAAAAACTGTAAAAATGTGGTGTTGCCTCTTACAACAGTAAAACAGTGGGACCTAATTGCCAATCTAGTAGCATGCTTAAATTCATATAGTCAGGTCCCTAAGGAAAAAAAATCTCATCAGAACAGTTGCAATGAAAATATTTGTACAAAAGACAATCTGTCATGTTATTGAGAAAGTGGCTGAAGTCAAAATGCCTGGTCAGGATTGATTACATTAAAAAACCTTCTTTGGATTTTGTCAAGAATCTCGAGATATACAACAAAAGCATCGCACTAAATATGGCAACAATGTTATGAAAACATTGTTTCTATTTTTGTTTAATATACTATTTACTTTCAGAATGTATAACATCAAACAACTGAGTATTTGCAGATAAATAAAAAATAAGCTTTTAAAAATTGAGTTTCCATAAATATTTTAGATAAAACCAACTTTTTTTATTCAGTTTGCTGAATAGTATACTATCATCGTCAGATCATGGTATAATGCTATTTTGAACTAGTATCTTTATTTGTGGATGTGCATTGTGGTGCAGTGGATATTGACTTGGAACGTGACACTGGGGTGCAGAGTTGGAATTCCAGTTGAATTCTTTGCATTCACTTACGCGCAAATACCCTTGGGAAAGGTATTAATCCGTCTCTTTCTTCCAGTTATGGGTTAAATAGCAGGACAGATTGGGTTCTATAGCCTTGGCTGGCAACCAGTCTACTGCAGAAAGCAATGGCAACCTACTGCAGGATAATCTTCTGCCCAGTCAGTCATGTCCTTTTTGAGACATGATCGGCCAAAACGTGTATCATGTATGGCACTTAACTGACTGATCTTCATTTGTGCTGTTTATAGCACATTGTTTGTTTGTTTGTTTTTTTTGGGGGTTTTTTTTTTTTTTTTACTGATATACTCATCTCATTGGCCTTCTACAGGTTTGTTGCCTCAAGCATTTTTTTTTCCCAACTTCCTCCACAACCAAAATGAGCAAAACTCCATTTTGAGTATGGAAGATCAATTCTGTTATCACTTTGAGCCCATCAATCTGCTTGTATTTGTTTTTCTTTTCATACAATGCTTAATCACCAAAAAGTATTACACCTGCTCAGATATTGCTCACTCTGATTCCAAGTTTAAGTATGTACATCCAGCTCAGGAATTGAACTTGCAATAATTTTGTAACCAAATTCAAGAACCAATGCTTTAATCTTTCAGGCTATTGTCTGTGACCAAATGTTATGATAATAACAACAAAGATGAGGAAAACGGTTTGTAAATAATTTTGATTTAAAGAAAAAAAAATGTCCATAATCAGCCAATCAGAAGCGATAGAATGGACTTGCCTGTATAGCAGAGTGGAATCTCCCAGGCGGTTATATAAACCACCTACCAATTTACTGGGCAGGGGTGTCTGTCAGATTCAACTTCAACTACAGTTGATTACTGTCTGTTGCTAATTCTATAAAACGCTACTTCAATTACAATAGAAAGCAATTTATTAAGGTGAGAATGTCAAGAAAGTGCAGTGATTACTAAATGTCCAGATCAGCTCAATTATCTAGTTTCACCAGTTCAAATCCTTGCAGCTTGGACACTCCCTTCTACCACCACAAAGTTGACTCATCTTCATTTTGTCTACCTTTGAAATCTAACAAGTGCTATTGAAACAGTTGTTTTGGTTTTTTTTCACTTGAAGTGATAGAACAGACACAAGTCTGTTTAACAAAGTAGCAGTTCTTGAAAAGATGCTGTCCAAATGAAACTTGTTTCTTTCTCATGGAATATAAAGAAAATGGAAATAATTTGTCCCAGTTTATGTGGTACAGTGGATTTTTTTTTTTTTTTTTTTTTTTTCAAACAATGATCATTATGTCCCATAAAATGCTATTGTGAAAAATGGGCTTGTGCCAAATAGAGGTTGAAGAATATCTGCATACTTCCCCTTACTTTTACTTTGTGTTTTATGCTAATTTTTTTTTTTCATTTCTCTCCAAACAAGGCAATAAAGTCACTAAGACTAAAGAGGTCACTGAGTGTGAAAGAACGAGAAAAAGAAAAGGCATTAATAAAGAGAGAACAATAAAAGAATGGGATTTAAGTTGACTGGAAAGCAAAAAACCAGAAAGTTTCATAAAGTTCAAAAGAAGAAACTGTTAGCATAGAATTTATGGTCACATCTAGTCATTTCAAATGTTGAAGGATAAGATTTAGCTACCAATCTAGTAATGTGCTTAAATTTGTAAAGTCAAGATACCAAAGGGGAAAGTGAATGAAGCTGAGATGCCAAATCAAGATTGTTGACCCATTGTGAGAAATTTGTATATGTATTAAATAAAAATATATAAAATCAATTTTACTGTAGTAGTTTTCTGCTTTATAGACAAGTCATTTGCAAATTGCATCCTGTTTGATTTTCTGGGTGGTTTCATGAGAAAAATATGCTGTTTATTTAAATTTTTTTTTTTTTCATTTTGTCCTCACTTGTTTACTTAATCTCTTATATATGAACACATATATAAACAATTATTAAGTACAATGTTTCTTGGATTTTGTAAACTTTCATTGAAGGTAACATTTTCATTTTAAAACATTGGTGATTTTCATTAAGGAAGATTCACCATGTAGACATCTTTTGTTTTAGAAATGGGAAACTTTCATAATTATTTTTCTTTGCAGAAGAAATTTTTTATTTTCAAATGAACAAATTTGAAAGAAATCACATGCAGAAATGTGTGTTAATCTCACTGTCATCAGTGATAATAATATTAAGACTTGAAGTTTTTTTAATTATAAAGCTTTTCTAAAATTAAAAAAATCAGCATTTCTGATGCAATAAAAAAAAAATAACTTGAATCTTTTGGTAGTGCATCTCACCTTAAAATGAGCCATATCTGGAAACTGGTTAGAAAAGGTTGTCCATATCTGTTGTAGACTGTAAATTCCTTTCCTGACATACTGTTTGGCAGACATAAAAGACATTGGCTTAAATTACCTGAAGAGACTAATCATTGTAAATGAAACTAAAAACTGAAGTTCAGGTTTTGTTTTATTTGTCAATGTACTTTTTACAAAACTACTCTCCGAAACTTGATACATCATCATGGTACACCCAGCTAAATCTATGTCCAGTTTTTAGGCATTGTTTTTTTTTTTTTCATTGACCATGAATGTCAGCAAAGAGATTAATTCAAACAAAGGTTAAGTGGTAGGCTGACAACATCATGGGAATATTTTGATGTGATCCATTTAGAAGTAAATTGTACTTGTTTACTGTCAGATTTGATGATGAGCTTAATTCGGAATTCATTTAGAATTAATTAATTCTGCTCCGATGAAGTTAGATCACTAGTGCCCCCTAAATACGTATTTGAACAAGATACTAGATTAGCAACTAGATCCCACCCTTTTACAGTGAAACCAATAAAATACAGCCGTAACTTCTACTCCAACAGTTTCTTTCCTCGCACTTCCCGACTGTGGAATTCTCTTCCAAACGATTGCTTCCCCGACGGCTACAATCTCCAGGAGTTTAAATGTAAGGTCAATAGACACCTCCTAACACACTAACCTGCTCCCATTCTATCAAACACTCTTCCCATCTGCCCAACCCTCATCCTCGGTATCCTTACTCATCTGTCACCTTCCTCCTGACATTCCCTATGTCTAACCACTCCTTCTCTTTACCTTCCCCTATGTAGCCCCATGCGCAATAGTGGCAGTGGAATGCCTTGCTTGGGGTGAGATGATTAAAAAAAAATAAAATAAAATAACACTAACTACAAAACTGTATTATCAAGAGTTTGTTTATATAATTGAGACTCTAGCTTCTAATGGATTATTTTAGAATAGTATTGCTTTACCAGATTAACTCATTGATTCTATGGGTGTTAACTAAGATTATCAATTTTATGATGCCTCTGCTTATCTCACCCTCTGCCTGTACCTTCTCTTCCTTCTTAGCCCTTCCAATATGTTTACCCAGTATTGTACACCTCAGCTTTTCTCTCACACTTAGCCTGTATCTTCTTATTTCTTCTAAGGTTTGTTGGCTTCTTTGTTTTTATCTTTTTATAAAATATGAATAAGTTTTATGTGAATAATGAATGCACAAATAGTTTCTGGCTTACAGCCATATCACGTTGAATTCACCAGTTCTCACTCGATCACCAAAGTTAAGCAATAATGAGCCTGGTCAGTACTTAGATGGGTGACCGCTTGGGAATACCAGGTGCTGTAAGCATATAGTAATGGATGTGTGCTGAGGTGCAGTGGATATCGGCTCGGAAAGAGAAATCGGTGAGCCGAGTTCAAATTCCAGTTGAATACCCTGCATTCACTTAAGCACTGGTACCCTTGGGAAAGGTATTAATCCATCTCTTCCCTCTAGTTATGGGTTAAATAACAGGGTAGGACTTGGGGACCCTGCTTTTAAAAACAAATTCCAATGAATCTTGTTACTCGAAAAGAAAAAAGTATTACTAGACACAAAACTTATATAAAAAAAACAACAATAAATTGTTTAAAGAAAAAAAAGGTATTACCAGCAATAAATAAATAAAATTTAGTTGGCAATTAATGACCCACCGAGGTTGATATGCCATAAAACAAAATCAACCAACCAACCAACAAATAGTTTCTACTATATCCTGTATTTTTCATTGCATCTCATTATGAAATTTAATGTTTACATCATTCACTCTATTGTCATCATCTTTGTTAGATGTTTTGACTGTTTTTTGTTTTTTTTTTACTTAGGCCTTCATATGTTTGTTGGTCTTGATAACCTTCAGGAAATTTCAAACAGAAACCTTCATCTAATCTACAGGAACAGATCATTTTCATTCTGTTATTTATGTCTTGGGATATTTTTAGTAATAATCATATATTGTTTCCACTTAGTCAAAGTCTGTCCTATCCAGTTCAGAGATTGAATTCACAATTACTATATAACCAAATTCAACAACCAGTGCTTTAATCCTTCAGGCTATTGTCTATGGCCAAAATGTTGTGATAATAACAGCAACAAAGATGAGGACAACAGTTATCTGAGTGTAAATAATTTTTATTTTATTTTTATTTTTTTAATAAGATAAACACTCCTACTTTAGTTATAAGAGAAAGCAATTTAGTAAGGCAAAAATGTATAGCCATTGCACTGATTGCTAAATTATCCACAATAAATTTATATTCAGGTCATGTCATCTTTCTTGGTAAATCTTGTTATCACAATATGGGATACTTAAAAATAGAAAATGTGTAGGGAAACCAATGAGATCATCTAGGCTGTATCCAGACGTCTGATTAAAAAACAAATAAAATTAAACTCAAAAATTTTGAATTCAGTATTTTCATATCTTCAGCATTTTCTCTTGGTTCATAATTATGTGTGTGTTTGGGCACCTTGACGTTGTGTAATGGTTAACAAGCTTGTCTTGCTAGAATCATTACAATTGAGTAGTGAGTTCAATCCTCACTGGGTGCATTATAATTTTGGTCTTGTGCCACATCTAAGCTATGCTTAGAAAATCACCATAATTATATGTGCATTGTGGTGTGATGGATATCATCTCGGAATGAGAATTTGGAGAGCTGAGTTTGAATTCCAGTTGAATTTTGTTTCATTCATTTATGCACAAATACTCTTGAGAAAGGTATGAATCCATCTCTTCTCCCTCTGCTTATGGGTTGAATAGGAATACAGATTGGATTCTATAGCCTTGGCTGGCAACCAGTCTACCCCAGAAAGAAATAGCAACCTACTGCGAAAAAATCTTCTGCCTAGTCAATAAAGTCTTGAAAGAGACATGATCACCCAGGCGTGTATCATGTATGGCAATTAACTTAACTGACTGACATAATTATAACCAACACTCATGTTTATATCTCTCAATTCTACTCATGTAATTATTCCATCAATAAAAATATTACTTTAGTCTGAAGTCCTTCTGGAGGATGAAACGTTATACAGAATTTTTCCACTTTGTCATTCAATCACTTAAGTGTAAATAATGTAAATAACTCATCATCCAAGATATTCAGATAGAAGTTTAATGTATCACAGTTGATTTCACATTTCCATCTCTATTTGTCTTTTAATTTTTACTTGTTATTTTTTGATGTGGAGCTTTCCAGTAAGCTTCTTTTCTCCCTCCCTCTCTCTCTCTCATTTTTATCCCTTTTCTTCCTCCTTAGTATTCTTTTTTGTTCACTTTTATTTTCGCCCTTCAAAAACTCTTTTTCTGCTCTTCTCCTCCTCGATGTGTAAGTGGTACAATGGATAGTGACTTGGAATGAGAAATCATAAAGCCAGGTTTAAATTCAGGTCAGGTTCAAAACATTAATTTGTGCAAATACCCTTTCCCCAAGGGTATTTGCATACATCTCCCCACTCCCCCCAGCTATGGTTAAATAGGTCTTGTAGCTGCAAAAATTGTTCTCAAAAATTGTTAATGCAAGTTGTTTAAAAAAAAAAAATTCTTCTTACAATCTGAAATACTTCGGCTTTAAATAACCCACAAAGGTTTATAAACCATAGAAACAAATCAACCACTCTTCCTTGTTTTCCCAATTTCTTTCCTGCTTAATATTATATATTGACTTCAAATTGCATTTTTTTTATCCCAAGCAAGGCTGGATCACCACTGGTGGTCAGGGGGTTACAGTGAGAGAAAAAGAAACCAGGTGTTGAAGAAAGGATAAGAGATGGATCACATTCAAAGAGATAGATGGCAATTGAAGTTACATTTAAATGTTTGGAAAATGTAGCTATTAGAGAAGCAAGCAAATGGAAGGGAGTTATACAAACAGGATAAGCAAGAAAAACTGTTCGAGTAGAAGAGGATGTTACACTTAACTATTGCAATGTTAAAATAGTAGGACCTTGATGCCAATCTAGTAGCACACATAGATAAATGTAGTTGGGGATCTAGGAAAAAAAACTCATCAGAACAGTTGCCATGAAAATACTTGTAGAAAAGACAGAAGCCACATCATGTTGGTGAGAAAATGACTGAAGTGCCAGCAATCATGAAGATAGTCTGTCTTTTCTATCAGTGTTCTTTCAGCATAGATTTCAGACGAACAGTGAGCATAGATTTCAGACAGACGGACAGTGAGCTAGATTTCAGACACAGACAGACGGACAGTGAGCTAGATTTCAGACACAGACAGACGGACAGTGAGCGTAGATTTCAGACACAGACAGCCGGGACAGTGAGCGTAGATTTGTCAATATTTACTCTAAATATGACATAATATTTCCTATTAACTAATTTCTTCTCTGATTAAATCCTACTGAAAGCAGCAGTTATCTTTTGATCATAGAAGTTTAGCAGTATTGAGCCTGATCCGTACTTTAGTAGGGGACTGCTTGGGAACATCGAGTACAGTAAGCAATGAAAAAGTAAATCCCAACTTTTAAATCCTACATTTGGAATAAAGGAAAGGTGGTAAAAACAAAAGTGGCACATACAACAATAGACTATTGTGGAGTACATCTTTAATCTGTTTAGCAGGGGAAATCTATATAAACAGCAAGGAGACATCATCTGTGAAAATAATTGATACTTAAAATTTTAGAAGAAGTTGTAACTACTGGTTGTTCTAAGCTCATTTGGATTGCAACTGAAAATCATTAATTACTCTCTGAACTTGTTAGTAACAAGAAATTTTTAAAGAAAATTTAAACAAAAAAGGATGCTTACCTAATGTTTTTCTTGAGAACCATTGAAAACCTGAGTAAAATTACTGTTTTTATCAATAGAAGTATTAATGTCTACCCCATTATTTGTTCAGAATGTTGTCTTGTCACTTCAGATTTTACTTTGAAAAGGCTACTGTCATTTTCTGAAATTTTCAGACATCTATATGCAGTACCCTTTCAGGACTTGGGCAACCATGACTCTCCATTTTGTGGAACTGATTCCAAAGAGGAAGCTTCCCCAGCTACTATATCTTTCTTTCCGAGATATTTTCATAAACTGTGTCTCTAATTTGGTATTCCTACTACCAAGAGTGACTCTTGGTCCTTCTACAGAGTAAACATCACTGTAAAGAGAGAAAAAATGCAAAAAAAAAAATGTACTAAGAGCTGTTCCTCCAATTTTCTGTTCTGTCAACCATTTACACCATCTCGTTAGGTAGGTTACTTGCTGCATTCCTCCGCCTCTCTAACCTATGTGTCCTGTGGGCATCATACTCTCCAAGCAGTCTATCTTCATTATGTGCCCTACTGATTTCAACTAGCTTTCATTTTTATTTTGATAAAAGGAAAATGGAAATAAAAAGGACACTTCTACTTAGAATGTGACAATTGAAATTTCTAGGGAACATAACAAGGGTATCCCTTGTTCCCTGTTTAGGATATGGTTTCCGGCTTTCTCTTTTCCAATCTTTTCACTTTTTCTTATTTTTTTTTTCAATTGGAGTAGATAGACTGAACTATCGCTCGGTTTACACTCCACCCACATCTATTGAACAGGTGTAGAGGCTCATCCCTTGTTCCCTGTTGATGTGGTTTCTGGCTTTCTCTTTTCCAATCTTTTCACTCTTATGTAGCCCCCTGCACACCAGTGGTCTTACCGCCTTGCCCGGGGTGATATGATTAAAAAGAAAAAAAAAAATACAGTTTAGAGCAAGGGTTTCCAAACTGGGGTACATTTGTACTCTTCAGGAGGTACACTGACTTTGAGAAAATAACCACTACTGTACAGTATATTATGTAATTTCCATCCAGATTGCACAACACTTTTTTTTTTTTTTTTTTTTTTTTTCTTCAATTTTCTAATTTTGGTAAGCTTTTAATTAAATTATGTCAAGTGGAGTGAATTTTATTTATGAAACTTCCCACTGCCATAATTTGTACGCGTACCGAACCTGAAAGATCAAGTACGAGATATGCCTACAAATCAAAACTCTTGAGGATTGTTTTTGTTGTGTTTTTGCTCACATTTCCTCTCTAATAAATGAGTGTGTTGCAAAAAAAAAAAAGCCCATCCATCTCCTTACTATTGCTTAGTTTTGGTTATTGGTACATAGTTTTGAGCAGTTTTTGTATTTTTACTTAGTAATGATCATTATAGGTAATTAAAAAAGTACATATGAAGGATAAAATTATTTTATAAATTAACTTCATTTAATTCCCTGATGTTATAAGTAATTGATGATACTCAAAAAAAATTTTATAACAAAATATCAAAATTTCAATTTCATTGTTTTTTCTTTTTCACCCTCAATTTTTAGGGGTACACAGGAATCTATAAAAATGCCAAGGGTTACAGAACAAAAAGATTGGGAACACCTGGTTTAGAAAATTTTACACACATAAGGCATATTGAGGAATAGAGGAAAGCAGTCAGGAACATTGACGGTGCATTGGATTAGCAAAAGATACCTTCCAAGAGCTTATGTATTAAGGATTAGGAAAATTTTCATTAGAAATAAAGAGTGCTGGGTTAATATAGCTAGTGGACGATTTCTTCACAGATGAAAAGGAAACTATAGGAAAAAATTGTGATTCTACAGAAGGATGCTGAGAATACCATAGATAGTGCATGTAATCAATGAGGAAATTTTATGGAAACAAAAAGGATACTTTTACTTAGAATCAGTTGAAATTTCTAGGACACATAATGAGGAAAGGCTTGCAAAATCAGGACATTGAAGAATAGACAAAAGGAAACAGCAAATAATCTACTAAGAAGTTTGCGTAAATGTATAGCAGAACAGTCTGGGAAGGATAGTAAAAAAGACAAACGTTACTAAGAGCTACAAAGGATAGGAAGTTGTGGAAAGCCATGATCCACTACATCCTGAAGGAATACGGCGCACAGAAGAACTGTTCAAGACAATGTTCATTTGAGGAGTAATTTCTTCTTTTCTTTTGTAGTTATATCTCTTATGTGCCATATCAACAGATAATGACATTTTAAACTTGATTTTGCTTTTAAAATTAATTTCATCATTGAATTTTGATGATGGAATAACCATTTCAAGTTACTGATTGTGATATGTTTGTATTGCCTCATATAAAATTGTCAGTTTACTAAAATATTTAAATTCATTAAAGGCTTCCTGTTTGGTCCTTCTTAGAAAATTGCTTCTGGCAAGATCAAGACTTTGACAGAAGGTGGATGGTACACTTTCCTCCCCCCACCTTTTTTTAATATTACCTATTTTCTAATACTTCCATTTCACCATAAGTCAGAATATTATTCCCACCACTTTTCAAGAATCTTCAATTAAAGATTATTTCAAATAATAGACATATTTTCATTCTTTTCTTTATTAGTACATATACATTTACATTAATTATTTTTATAGAGGGGTTTTACAAATTTAATAGAAAACATTGGGTTGTTTAAGTTGAATTTGTTTTAATTCATGGATTTTTAAAACTTCACCGTAAAATATAAAAACAATTTATTTTTATTTAATCAATTATGTTCTGAAATAATGAAGACACTGTTGTGTGATAACTGATTAAATCACATGAAGACATTCACATTCAATGAACACATCACAAGAAATATGTATACATAAAAATATGTTTAAAATCTTGTATATGCTAAAGTAAACTTTATCCTTTTTTTTTTTTTTTTTTTTTTTAAAAACTTTCATGATGTCCAAAATTTCAACTCCATTTTGAGTAATCTATTCCTGTTCTCTGACCCCCTAGTCTAATTGATGGAAAAGAAAACAAAAATGGTCATTTATTGGGGAACAATCAGGTGAATAGGCAACATGCTTTTAAATCTCCATCTTGTAGGATGATCTAAGGAAAAAATTCCACTCAGCTTTTTCTCAAGAACTCCTGCTTTATGGAAGAATCTCCAGTATAGATGTTTCAAAGATTACGATAATCTTAGCCTCTTCAAGACAAGGGTCAGTTGTTATCTATCCTTCTTATCCTTATAATTTTCTTCCTACTAGGCTTATGGCCATATATCATTGAAATATCATTTCCTATACTATCACTGAAATTAAGCAATGTCAAGCCTGGTCAGTTCCTAGTTGGGTGACTGCTTGGGTGCTGTAAGTTTTGATGTACAGATGGTGTAATGAATAATGACTTAGAATTGTTAATTAGAGAGCCAAGTTCTAATTTCAGTTGGGTTCATTATATTTACTTAGGACCAAATACCCTTGGGAAAGGTATAAATCTACCTTCTCTCCGCAGCTATTAATTAATCAAATTTGTATCACTAAAATCATTATTATTCCTCCCACAAAAAAAAAAATAAAAATAAAAAATATCATACCATAAAGAAAAATAGTTTCTGTTTTTAGATAATCTACAAAGGGTTAATGTGTAACAGCAAATGAATCCATCAACCAATTCTTACTATTTCCTCTTTCATTCATACCATACACCTCATTTATCATGACCATTTTAACAGGAACCATCTATGTTTAGTGGCTCTCAATACTTGTGTTGGGTGAAAAAAATCTCAGACTCTATTCAACTTTAGGGATACCAATTTTTTTATTATTTAAATCAGATGAAGGTATGAAGCTGGATGTTAGCATGAAGCAAAAATGACATGCTTTTTCTTCAGCAAATTTGGGTAGAGGTTTGAGTTTTAGAGGAGCTAATTCAAACTGGTTTATGTATCTATGAGCATTGTTAGTCCACTTTCAAGGAAGACATGATATATAAAAACCATTCCTGTTCTAAGAAACTCACAAAAAAAAAAACCCTTTAGGGATGACAGAATAGTTTTATATCTATATCTGATCAGTAGATTTATATTTGATTATGCTTTGTAACAAAAACAAAAAAATATCCTTTTGACCGTTCTATAAACAATGCTGTACTTGACTAAATCAAGCATGCTGATTGTGACTCTATTCTCACAATTGCTTTTGCTTGTCAGGGTTTTGAGATACAGAAATAGTGTTTTCAAGGTAAATATTTTCCGGTTAAATAGTATAATAGTGCATTTACATCTATAAAAGTGACGAGGGTGGACGTTGTGTAAGTATTTGTTTGTTTGATAGATTTGACTTAGCATCTGCATTTTATGGTCTAGCTCAACAGGAGTTACGCTCAGATGTAGATCAAAATTTTAGAATGCTAACAACACCTTGAAATTTTTCAGAAAGTCAAAATTAGTTAAAAAAATATTTATTACCACCCCACAAAGTCAGGGATCGGTTTATGTATTGATTATAATATAGAATCGATCACCCCACTTTATATTATGTGTATCTATATATGTTGCCCCTCATCCTCCCATCCTAATCCAATAGACATTCTACATTGTTATCTATATCTATAAAAGTGATGAGAGGGACTTTGCTATGTAAATTCATCACGTGTTTTTCATTCTTATTATTCCTTAAACTACCTGAGTGAAACTTTATACAAATTAGACTGAGAGAGTGATATGTTCTGCTAGTTCACTTGCCTAAGACCTGCTACACATTAATGGATACCTCCCCAACTCTCAACTTATTGGTACACAAGGGGAATTGGACAGATGATCAGTTGTGCAATAACTCTACAACCTCACCTAGTCATAAGACTGATTTTCATGATGATGACATTACTTTGAAGACCTATGGCTACATCACAATGAAAAACTGATTCCTTGACAGTCACCAAATTAAAGCAACATTGAGCCAAGTCAGTACCTAGATAGGTGACTGCTTGGGAATGCTAGGTGCTATAAGCTTGGATGTGCAGATGGTGTGATGGACAATGACTTGGAATTGTTAATCAGAGAGCTAATTCTTATTGGTTGGGTGAAAATATCCTTAGGAAATGTATGACTCAACAACTTCTTCCTTCAGCTATGGGCTAATTAGTAATACTTGTTTCTGCCAACCATTATTATCAAAAAAAAAAAAAAAAATTCTTAATTTTCTGGCTTTAAATAGCCTACAAAGAGTTGATAAACCTTACAAAACAAATTGATGGAAATTATGAAAGGAAATTTAGATGGCAATGCAAAATAATCAATTAATTTGAAAATACTCACTATTATTTCTGATAACTTTAGAAATGTTTGCAATACTTGAACTTTGTTATTGTTGACCTATCATGTTTGCACCGGACCAGCTTTATGACCTAAATTCCATTTTTTTTAATCTTTCACCATAATTCTCATTTTCACAGAATCCAGATGAGAATGCAGAATGTGCATTTTAAAAGACATCATTTGTACCATTCTTTGATAGGCTGTTAGCGTATTCATTTAGTCTAGTTTTTAATTCTATGAGGCTCAGGAAAGTTGTATATGGCTAAAATAAATAAATCCCATGATGCCAGCTCAAATGGTTACTAATATATTATTAATATATTTATCTTGAACATGAATCTGATATGTACATGTCTTTTAAAAAAAAGAAAAACAAATGTGCTAGGATAATTTTGAGTATGGATTTGGAATCTGTGTCCATGACTATGTAATGCTATGAACACACACCTTTTCTTTAAGTTTTAAATGCACAGGCCAGTACACTCAATACATAATGTTTAAAATAAAGAATAATTAGAACTACAGGATTTCAAATTTATGTATCCAATAAAAATGACATTTGGAGTAACAAAAGAGAAAAAAAAAACAGGACACATGGCTCAGTGGATAAAAGCATTGGTTAGATCCAGTGACTTGATTCAGAGTTGTGAGTTCAATACCTGGCTACAGCAGTGGTGAACAAATAACTTAGAGAGTTGTTAAAGGGAGATAGCTACATGACATCTGAAAATGGCATCACACATGAAATGAGAATGATATATCCCAATGATCAAAATAAAGAGTTCAGTTCAAAATTCCTAGCACCTGAAGAAGACAGGAGTGTACAATGGCTGAAACATCATGAACATGGCAATATAGATGAGGACAACAGTCCAAACAATTTAAATAATGTAAAACAAATATAAGATATGCAAATGATGTCTTGTAGCAGACTTGAAAAGAACACTGAAAGAACTAACACTGAAAGAACTATTAGACAAAGTAATTGAGGAGAGCAAGAATAAAGGTCTAACCATTAATTGTAACAATATTGAATGAATGCTTTTAGCAAAAGAATTGATTGTTCTGTATTGGCAATGTCAGAATAAAGCTGGTACAGAAATCTGTGGTTAGCATAGTAAGTTATACCAAGTGTAACACAGAATTCCAAAGGTGCATAAGAATAGCAAGAACATGCCTTTCAGAAACTAAGCAATGTATTGTGAAATAGAAAAATATCTGTAGAAATCAAAAGGGTGTTGAAATGCAATCTTGCAGATCTAGAAGAGACTTGAAGCAATAGAGATGTGTTACTCTCATTGAATTCCAGTTATTAGAAGTATTACAAGGAAACCGCTGCTAACAATTAGAAAGTGGCAACTGAAATTTCTTAGATACATAATGAGGAAAGAAGGCTTTAGAGAATGTAATTCTAACGTGACATGTAGAAAGCAAGGTAAACTACTTGATATGAATGGATGGAATAACAAGAACAGTGTGGTAGTAAAAAGGCAGGAGTTAGAGCAACAAATGATGGGAAGTTGTGGAGAGCAAACTTTGCTCTCCTCATGTTTACATTATATGTCCATGACATATAATGTAAGCATGGTAATAGCAATAATAGTTGTTACCTTAAAGTAACATTCAGCATTCATTTAATTATTCATTTTATGAAATTATAAAATTTTTCAGAAAAATGTTTTTTCTCAAATCCACTGCTAAAATTCTTTCCAGTGTTGATGGCGTTTCTTTCCTTTTCTTTCCTTTTCTTTAATAAGGTAGTGTAGAACACCATCTTTATTTTTTATTTTTTTAATTATTTTTTTATTTTTATTATTTTTTTATTTTTTATTATTTTTTTATTATTTTTTATTATTTTTTTATTTATTTTATTTTATTTATTTATTTTTTTAATTATTTTATTATTTTTTTTTTAATTATTTTATTTTTTATTTTTTTTTAATTATTTTTTTTTAATTTTTTATAATTTTCTTTTTAGTTATATGTGATATCCATTTTAGTTGTTTCTATTATTAAAAGTTTCCATGTCATGTTTCTATCATTTTAATATCAATCAGTCAGTTAAGTTCCATACATGATACACACTTCGGCAATTATGTTTCTTTTGAGACATGACTGACTAGGCAGATGACTTTTCTGGAGAAGATTGCCATTTTTTCTGCAGTAAACTAAGGCTACAGAGCCCAATCTGTCTTACTATTCAACTTTTAACTGGAGGTAGAAGAGGTGGATTACACTTTCCCAAGTGTATCTGTATGTAAGCAAATGCAATAGATCAACTGGCATTCAAATTTGACTTTCTGATTTCTCATTCCAAGGCGATATCCATTACACCCCAATGCACATTTGGTATAGTTGTTTGTAATTCTATAGTGCCACTCCATGAGGCTTAAATAATGGTGGTTCCCACTAAGACCTACTGGTTTCATTTTCTCACATTTTTAGCCATTGATCTGAGCAAGCAGTTGTGTACAGCTGACATTTTAGATATTTCTGAATGAGTTTCATACCATGTATGACATCCATATGAAAGTCTCAATCTGACAAGTCTATTTAAGAACATGACAAGGTTTTTGGTTAATATTTTTCTTTTTGTAACAATTTGTGCTGCTGGGTGAAACTGCTCCTAGCACAGCATATTCTATGCTTAATTTCCTTACCATTTATACTAAATTTGTTATAAGTGATACATGCACTAAGGTATTTGAAGTGTTTAGTATTCAACTTCCCATCTTGAATTTTCCTGATGGATTCAGGGTATGTGCCCTCACAGCTTTCATTCCAGATCCAAATCATAGTTTCTCTTTTGGAAAGGTTTATCTTTAGTTTTTTTTTTAGTTTTTTTTAGTTTTTATTTTTTTAAATTTTTTACAGTCTGATGGAGCAGATATAAATTTACCATTTAACCATATATTTTCAATGCTACCTGTATACAGGATGTGATAGGTAAATTGTTGCCACTTCATATTTTTAATTTCACACATGTGCATTGCTTGTTTTAGATTTTGTTGACTGTACTGTATAGTAGTGTCAGTTGAGCATTATCTGTGAGAAATTGTACAATATGAAACAATTCACTCTGCCAGAAATTCAGAAACAGCTTGCTGCATTGCTTGGCATTTGTACCAGAAGCTCCAATGCAAACATTTCAGTGTGTTTAGGTGTCAATCAGAGGAGAGGGTTGTATGAGTATAATGGTCATTACAAAGATAGGGCAGCTAAGAATGATCAGATTAAAAAAAGAACTACTGAATGTGTTGCTGAGGGCCTCAGACTCAACAGGGAGGCTTATATCAAATGCCTTAAGAAGGTAATGCTGTCCTGGGTAAAAAGTGTGGTTGCTGGAAGAACTTGTCTGGCAACAGGATTCTGCACCATGCCACACAAGCAGGAGAATCCAGTCATGTTTGTTGGGCACTTTCTGTGACCACAGCACACTATACACCTGGCCACTTAACTTCTCAGATTGCAACTCCCTTGGGTATTATGTGTGGGGTGCAGTTCAGCAAGAGATCAACAAACTTGCTTGTAACACCAAAGACGAACTGAAGGCAAGGATTATTGCAGCATTCGCCAAATTACACAAAGAGACTGTTCAGAATAGTTACAGAATATCCAAAGACCTTGGATATTATGCCATGGTTGAAGCCAAAAGAAATTTTATTAAATAATTTTATTCTTTAGTATTTCAAGATATTTTCTGTGGAATTTTGGTAAATATATCCGTTAAAATGAGACATCAGTGTTATTTTCATTTTTGTGTAATTTAGATGGCAGTTTATCAGTCATCACCCTGTAAATTTACCATTTATACATCTATTTTCAATGATGCCTATATAAATTTCCTATTTATACATCTATTTTCTCTGGTGCCTATATAAATTTCCCATTTATACATCTATTTTCTCTGGTGCCTATATAAATTTCCCATTTATATGTCTACTTTTTACAGTATCTGTATTAATTTACCTTTTATACATCTATTGAACTTTTCTATATTCCCTTAATGTTTTCTATTCTGTTCACAATGGTCATCTTTCTTTCAGTCCATTCAAAATAGTCCATATTGATTGGCTGACACATAAGGCTAATTTGACTTAGCCTTTGTGTGTGTGGTGGTGAGGAGAAGTGATATATTTAAAGATTCACTTGAAGATATAATAGTTTAAGGACTTAGAAAATGTAAAATAATTTTTGATAGCTTGAGTAAACTAGCATGGTAATATTGTAAATGGTAAGACAGTTTGATATACCAGGAATATGATAATAGGCTTTTGTTGAATTACAAGTAAGAAAATTCTCTTTTATTAACCATTTATAACTTTTTTGGTTTTTATGTCTGCTTGAAGTTTGGTATATTGGTATAATTTCGATGAATTCCAGACTTATCTATTGTTTTTTATGTTTTTTTTGTTTTTCTTTTAAATTACTCTGAGGCAGACATATTGAAGACCCTATTTTCCATTGCTAAAAAAAAAAAATGAATTCCTTTTTTTTTCTCTTCAGCAGCAACTTTTTCTTTTTTTTTTTTTTTTTTGTAAATTTAATTTTTTTTTTCTTTTTTCTTTCTTTTTGTAAAATTATTTTTTCATTACTCTTTTTTTTTTCTTTCTTTCAATCTTGTCTTGAGATCTTGTAGGCCATTGCATTTATCACATTGAAAACAGGAAAATCACAGAAAGCAAGTTGAGTTATCACTCCTTTCACAATTCTGCAAATAATCAATAGCAAACATCATTTGCATCTTCTCAAAAGATATAAGGAAAAAATGTTGCAGCATTTTTAGCACCCTGGGCTTCTCTCTGATTTCATAATTTCTTCTTTAGAGAAGTAGAAAAAGATTTACCAACACTAGCCTGGAGCAAATATTCGATTAATTTTTACACTGTTCTTGTTTTCTATTTTTCAATTGTACAATCCCCAGAATATGACCAGAATAAAAAATATGACTGCAATAAAAAAAAAATTTGAATAACACATTGTATGAAAGGTGGAAATATACTTTAAACAATTCATTGGATATTAATACACTAATTTTTTTTTTAAATATAGAAATATAGCTTTTTAAAAAAATATTTAATAATTCACCCATATTATTTTTATAAAAGTAAGAAATATAGTTTTTCTTTAAAAATTTGTATGAACCACCACAAACATTATCCTTATACCATCACAATTAAAACTTCAATGCGAATTTCATCTGTTACATCATATGCCAAGACACAAGATTAGATCAATCATGAAATAAACCTTGAAGTCACAAGAAGAATCCAGATTGTTGTGAATTGCACTATCGTGTATCAGAACATTAACTGAGATTTCGTGCAAATCATACTGTCATAAATCCGAGAGAGAACACTTGCTACTCTAGAAAGTTCACAATTGAACTCATAAGCTCTCTCTTGAGCTTTGCTTAAATATTGCAAAGCCATTTGCCTGGACAGTAGGAGTACATTGTGAAATACTTGTTGGCTATTTCCACTGCAATAAATGAAAAATGTTAGCATCCATTTTTTTGCTGTTAGAAGTTTAAAAAAATATAATTGGATATTAACTCTACCACATCCAAGAATCAGCAGCTCTCTTTTGATGAAGAGATTTGAAGAAATAAAAAAAAATTCAACAGAAGGTGATGAGAATACCATGGACTGAACATGTAACAAGGAACATCACTGTGAATAAAAAAAATAAACTGTACTAAAAGTGATCTCTCTTAATTCCTGTTCTGCCAACCATTTATTTACACAAGCTCATTAGATAAGGTATTTGCTATTTTTCTGTCTTTCTAGCCCTCAATGTCTTGTGAGTATCAAATTCTCCAAGCTTGCTTTCTTTATTATGTATCCTAGAAATTTCAGTTGTCTCTTTTTGATTGTAATTAGAAGTGTCCTTTTCATTTTCATATTAGTGAAATGAAAATGTTGAAATTTTTAGAGCACATGAGGAAAGACTATTTAACAAATTTGACACTCACATGACATATTGAAAACTAGCAAGAAAGTAGCCAATAATCTGTCTAATGAGCCTGTGTAAATGATTGTCAGAACAAGTATTAAGAGGGATAGCTTTTAATGTTTTTTTTTTTTACAGTGATGTTCACCATATGCAAGGGCCAAGGGCCTCTTGAGGTAATGGGTTACAGTTTATGGGGACATCTGAGGAAGATAATGGTTGACCCTTGACTTATACAGGCTAAAATTATAGGGGTTGGAGAAGTGTCCTTTTGTGAGTGTTTTGGAAGCCATAATTACCCAAATTCTGAATGGATACTCCACATAGATATCTGAACACTTTATAAAAAGTCTGTACCTTTTTCATGGTAAAATCTTAGCTGGCAAGACATCATTCAGAACAACAATGTAGTAGACATTAAGAATATTTATGTTGAGAAAAACAGTAAGTGAAAATCACTTACTCAGTATTTTCAATGGTTCTAAAGATAACCATGATACAATCTTAAGTCTTTATTTTTGACAGCATCCACCTTTTAAAGTATTACTGTCAAGTATCTTACCTTAAGGCAATATATAATGTGCTTATCACTAATGAAGATAGTTGGTAGTGCTGCAGGGAAGTTTGGGCTCTTAAATTTCTTTAAGTAGTCAATAACATTAATTAATGGTAATCAGAACCAGTAACCTTTTGGTGAGTTTGTCTGTTGATATATGAAAAAAATTTAAGCAAGTAGAAATAATTTGTATGTTAAGGGTTTAGGTCTAAAGAAGACAATCCTTCACCATATCCTACAGACTGGTACTACAAAATTACAAAGAACTTTATGCCAAATAACCAAAATCACATCACTTGAAGACTTCCAGCAGCAGCATCAACAACAAAAACAGGTAGCACATATAACTAGAAGGGAAAATAATACAATCAAGATGTTGAACACTATTTACATTATTGGAACTATTGTTCTCATTTTTGATGGCATGTTTACGATGATTTGGCTGTTAGGCGTACAATGGCCGAAAGATCATAAACGTGTCAACAAAGATGAGGACAGTAGTCCGAATAATGTAAATAGTATACATACTACCACATCACAGATGCATAGACAAATCCAGACATTGAATTTCCATACTACTTAAAAACAAAAGGAAGGAAACTCCCATTAATATAAGGAAAAAAATGATACCAGTTAGTGAATTTGAAAAGTCTTCCTGAAAACGGGCTTACGGCCTATCACGTTGAATACACCGGTTCTCGCTCGATCACCGAAGTTAAGCAACGTTGAACCTAGTCAGTACTTAGATGGGTGACTGCTTGAGAATACCAGGTGCTGTAAGCATTTAGTGACGGATGTGCGTTGTGGTGCAGTGGATATCGGCTCGGAAAGAGAAGTCGGTGAGCCGAGTTCAAATTCCAGTTGAATACCCTGCATTCACTTAAGCACTGGTACCCTTGGGAAAGGTATTAATCTATCCATTCCCTCCAGTTATGGGTTAAATAACAAGGGTAGGACTTGGGGATCCTGCTCTTAAATTCAAATCCCAATGAATCTTGATACTTGAAAAGAAAATGTTGTAAAAAATTAAAAAAAATAACCTTACCCAAAAATCATTGGTTATGACCTTAAATGATCCCATAAGGATTGATAGGTCGTTAAACCTCAAAAAAAAAAAAAATCTTCCTGAAAACACTGTTTTAAGATAAAGATTTTACAAATTTCGAACAATGGTAATGCTAACTGTTCAGTTATTGAATGTTGGATGTTTCTTGTAAGGCAATGGCTAGTCTCATCATTACCATTACTAAACATTTGCTTACCTTGAAAATCTATATATTCATCTATATAAGCCTATTTTCAGTTTGTAATACTATCTAGAAACTTGGCCAAATGTTTACAGTTTTAGCAGTCTGACTATGGGACTTGTGTGTGACTCTTACCATAGGTGATTAGTTGAGATGGCATCATTCTCAGGAGATGATCCCTAAGTAAAGTACCATTGGAAAGTGCTTGAACAATACAGGTTGACTCAAACCTTATAGGTGCTTTTTTTTTTTTTTTTTTTTTTTTTTTTTTGAGGTAAGATGTGAAACAAGGCCAACAGTATGGACGCTGATTGAGGATCAAAATCACTCTTTAGTTGGAATTGATCTAATGAGACAAGTTTGCTAACCCTTACACCACATCAAAATACCTCAAGCCTTGTGAGTGAAATAAAATGGATAAATCTTTTTTTTTTAAAACTGTTGGTGATTCTGCTAATGGAGAGACAGAAGTTTGAATAGCCATTTATAGATGGTGACCTCAATATGAAAAACAACATCCACACTTCAGCAGCCTCGTCATTCATGAGGATGCTTTGGCCAGAAAAAATCACAACTGAAATTCTTAAAGAGAAAAGTCTAATTTCTTGAAAAACACTTTTAGTTGAAAGGTTTTATAAATTTCTACAAGACAGTAATGCAAACTTATTCAGTCAGTGAATGTTTTTATATGAAAATGGCTAATTTGTTCATGACCAATATTTTTCCTTCATATTTTGAAGAATGCTGTTCAAATAACATTCAATCAGTTAAGTGTCGCACATGATACACACTTGGGCAATCATGTCTCTTTTGAGACATGACTGACTGGGCAGAATATTTTTCCTGCAGTAGGTTGCTATTACTTTCTGTGGTAGACTGGTTGCAGACCAAGGCTATAAAAAACAGTCTGTCCTGTCATTTAACCCATAGCTGGTGGGAGAAGAGATGAATTAATACCTTTCCCAAGAGTATTTGCATTTCAGTGAATACAATGAATTCAGCTGGAATTTGAACTCTGCTCTCTGATTTCTCGTTACAAGCCAATATCTCTGCACCACAAATAACATTAGGCATATATGTTGAAATTTGTTTACATAAGCATTTATCTTATTTCATTGCTTTCTTGTTTGAAACTTAATCATTAAGGCAGTTCTAATTTGTGTAGGATAATTATCATCATTTTAATTTGTAGAACCTTCTTTCAGATTTTAGTAAGTCTTGCACAAGACTGCTGAAAATTTCTTGGCCTTATGAAGGAATAAGAAAAAAAATTCTGATATTTGGTTAAACTTAAAGTTGGTTGGGTAAATCTTATTCAACTTTAATCATATAGCTATATTCGTTTTCGGATTTAATTCATACATTTTGATTTTTTTTTTATAACAAATTTTATAATGGTAATGCTTCCCTATAAGGAAACAATTTTTTTCAGGAAAACAGGATTCTAAAGTCCCTTAGCTCTTATCACTGTTTTCAGTGTTGATGGAGGGGTGGGGGGGGTTCCTAACCTTTTGCTTGAAGTTTAAGTGTGGAATATTAATATTTTGATTATGTCATCATTTTCTCTTTGAGTTACCTGTGCACTTACTTTGCCCTTGTACATCTTTTTAACAACTGTATTTAGCAACTCTCTACTTTGAGTGGCTCTTGCGCCTTGTATGTGGTGAACATTTAGTATTTAAAAAACAAACAAAAAGAACAAAGAGAAAGTGTTGGCTCTGTTGGTATTGAATAAGCACTAATGTGCCTGAGTAAATGGCATGCTCAAAAACAAGCAACCATTGCAGAAAATGAGAAATCACACTGATATTGCAGTATGCCTTCTATTCAAAACAGCTCTGATGATGCCTCGTGATCTGGTTTTAAATCTAAATTGAGAAGGTTTTGTATATCTATCTTGTCTATTGTTATTTTTTTTTCTTTTTGTCTTTTGTAATATTGAGTACTCAAAATCAATTTTCAATTGGATATTCAATTTGTAGATTTCATAAGATTGCTGAAAACTTTTGCCTAATATTTGAAATCATATTTTGTTCCATAAAAACCCAGATACAATAAAGATACATTCACTTTGATTAATATAACAATATTGACATTTTATGCACACAGGATGTTCAAAACAAGCCTTTAACATATTGAATGTAGTTTTTCACTTTCTTATTTACACTGTTTAAAGTTCAGTCAGTTTGGCTGCGTGTTGTAGTGCAGTTGATATCAGCTTGAAATGAGAAATTGGAGAGTTCCATTTGAATTTGTTGCATTCACTTACAAGCAAATACCCTTGGGAAAGGTGTTAATCTATCTCTTCTCCCTCCAGCTATGTGTTAAATAGCAGGACAGATTAGATTCTAAAGCCTTGGTTGGCAATCAGTCTACTGCAGAAAGTAATGGCAACCTACTGTGGGGAAAATCTTCTACCCAGTCAGTCAGGTTACTTCTGAGAAATGATCATGATCACTTAACTGACAGTTATTGTTTAGACTGTTGTTCTCATCCTTGTTGCCATATTCATGATGTTTCAGCCATTGTATTCTGTGGCCTTCTTCAAGTGATTAGAATTTTGAACTGAACCCTTTATTTCGTTCATTAGAGTAGATTGTTCTAGTTCCACGAGCCATGCCTTTTCCAGATCTTTTTTTTCTATCATACAAAACTGTTTTTCTTAATGAATTCTTAACCATTTTAATCTATTTCTTTATATCGATCCAGGAGTAAGATAAATGTATTATAAATTCTGGATTATATAACTGAAAAATGTTTTATGCAATTTTCTGTTTGTATGAATGTGTTTTAATGTTAAATGTGTCTTAAGTCAAAATAGAAATAATCATTGTTGATAATTTTATTGTCTTGGACGCAAAGTGCAAAGATTTATATGTAATCTGCAGGAAAAATTAAAAAAACTAAACCTTAATAGAGAGAAGCAAAATAAATAAAACTACTTTTAAGTTCTCAGATTTCTTACATAAAGAATTTCCATTACAATTTTTTAGTAGTTTTTCTTTCATCTTTGTTACAGTGCTCGGTCAATTGGCTCTGCATCTATGAAGGGATGCAGCGTGAACTGGAAACAATCTATCATATTATTCTACTTGTTATTTCTATAAGAACTCCATATGAATAAGTGTTATAGATTAGAAGGGATAAGGAAGGATAATGAGAGGATACAGGTAAAGGATAAAAGCAGTGTAGAGGCATAAGATAATGAATAACCTTAGTTAACACATTTTGAATTTCCATAGGTTCAGCTAGTTGCCTTTGTTATAGCAGTAATTATATATGAAAACTCAACTGTTAATAACTATTACTTTCTTAGCAGGGAGAAAAACTTTCTTTTACCTGATGGTTCAGGTGAAAAATTTGGTAAATGATTGCATCAAACAGAAAATAAGAAAGAACCAACAGCAATAAAAACAAAAATTAACAAAGTGAGAAAAAATATTTCATTGTTTATAAATGTTGTACATTTCAAAGAACTGCTGTATATAAAATTTGTTCTGTGATTATTCTTATTAATTTTTCAAGCCATTCTTTATGAGAAACAATTGAATTCAAATTGCAACTGATTTTTGAACTAGAAATCATACATTTTATACCAGTGGAAACTTCACAATTTAAGAAATTTTTTATCACTATTTTCTTTTAGGCTGTAGGCAATTATAATTCCGTAGATTTCTTTGATTTCCAATGTTTGTTTGTTTTGTTTTTTACAATTGTGTCACCCTAAGCAAGGTATTTTACTGCCACTGTTGTGCAGAGGGTTACATAGGAGGAATGTTATAAGAAGGATTGAGAGGTTGCAGGGGGTGTCAGGAAGAGAATACTGATGAGAGTGGGGTGGATGAAGAAAAAAGCATGAGAGAGAGGATGTAAGTTAGTGAGACAGGAGATGACTATTGACTTTACATTTAAATTCATGGAGATTATAGATGTCAGGAAAGCAAGTATGTAGAAGGGAATTCCACAGGCAGGAAGTGTGAGAAAAGAAGCTGCTGGAGTAGAATTTGCATTTACAATTTATTGGTTTCACAGTAAAAGAGTGGAACCTAGTGGCTAATCGAGGAAATTCATATATAGGGGGTACCAGTGAGCTAAGTTCATCGGAGCAGAAGCCGTGAAAGTATTTGTAGAAGAGACACAGGGAAGCCACACTGCGTCTGTGAGAAAGCGACTGTATCCTAGCTGCCAAGTCGGGATCGATCACATTACAGATTCTCTGTTGGATTTGGTCGAGGACACCTCTCATTGCTTTCTCTCTGGTTTGGAATTTTTTTTTTTTCCTTTTCTTGTCTTGGACCTGGTCTCACCTAAGGCTAGAAGGTTCAATCTCTTCTGCTATTTAACCTATAACGTAGAGGAGAGATAGATTTGGACTTTTCCTAGGTTATTTAGGCAAAAGTGAATGTAACAATCAAGTCTGGTACTGAGTTTGTCCTCTCCAAAATTGTGTATTTGAAGTAATGCCTATTAAATGGCATTAATGGATTGCAGTTTGGTTAATTAGACACTTCTCTTATTCAGTCATTTTTGCCACCTTGTTATATAAACTTGCCTGCGGGGAGAGAGTGAGGTCCCATATTTCTTGAAGTGGATAGAGAAATTAAACTCTGCTCACCAATTCCAGTTTCCACAGCTGATAAACATTACACTATTAACACATTTAAAAATATTTTGTATTGTTAGATTCTTAAATAATGAATTGACTTTACTAATTTTTAATTCAATTTTTCTTTTCATTTAATCTTTGAATTTTGAGAATAGATTAGAAATAATTAGTTTCTGAAGAAATTTGAACCCATGATCTCTGTTCTTTGATTGGAACATTGTCTCACAGATATCTGCTGGTTTCATAGCCTAACTGGTACTATGCTGTTAAACCAGATCTGCAACAACTGGTCCAAGCATCCATTTTTCATAGGCTTCATTGCTAACTACAGCCACAACAAGAATGGGGAGATTTTCTGTAACAGTAAACTTTCCTCAGAGAATCTTGGCCAGTTATATTTTACCGAGCTTTTATTATTACTTGATTCTTTTATATAAAGAATACATTGTAGAATAAGCTACCAGGCTGTGATAGCATTCACCTAATTTTATTCTCTTCCTTGGTTTGAAGAGTTTGACTAGAGATTCTATGTGTCGCTTTAAATCCTATGCACTATTTCTACACCAACTGGCTCTATGAAATTTGAAAATTCTTGAAAATCATTTTCTATAGATCAAGGTAAATAGAAGAACACTGTAAGTAACATTAGTGGAATCCAAACTTGTGTTGTTAAATCAGTTGAATGAAAGTGAAGTTATTGATCTGCCTGATCACTTTCTTTTAAACATTACCCAGTATGGCTGCCTCCAATTGAAATGCTGCATTTCAATGCTGCACTTTGAAGACATTTAAGAGTTTGGTTGAACTTAAGTACTTCATATGCTTTTATATGAAATTAGGCTTTCAGGAAGTGAATGTGTGCATTATTTGATTATCAGGAGTCTGTTCTTAATATGGCAGCTATATAAAATGCATCATGGGTGATTGTGTGTGTGTGTGTGTATATATATATATATATATATATATGTATACACACACATACACTGAGGTTAACATTGAGTGCTCAACAGCGTTTTGTGCTTGAATGCAATCTTCAGGCTATGAAGATAATGTTTAAGCATGAAACAGACTGCCGCCATTCTCAGTCTTATATAATTACATATACTGTCTCTGATATTGATCACTTTACCCATAATATAGTATACCTGAAAACTATATATTTATCATATATATATATAAAATTTATAACATATGTAATAATATCACTATAAAAGTAGATATTTTGTTTTGACACTTCTTGTCTTAATAAGCAATCAGCACCATCACTTGATAAGACACAAGAAGTGTCAAAGGAATAGTTACTTTTGTAGCAATATTATTAGATACGTATGTTAGAAATTTTAAATAAATATTATTTGCTCTTCTTTGTATTGAGCACTTTTTAAGAATACTGATTTTTGGATACAGAATTTTATTTCATCCATACCTACTCTATATTTGTGTATGTATGTGTGTGTGTATATATATATATATATATATATATTCAGAGCTGAACAGTATGACTAAAAAAGAGACAAGCGCAAAACTATATTTTGTTTTGTGACAGCTATACCATTTAAGGAACCTAACATACACAAAACTCTATATACATAAACTTTACGCATGTTTATTTACAAGTAAAACAAAATTCTTGATAATAGCTAAAAGTATTGCCGTAAACACTCAAAAATACAAAACCTTTAAACAATTCTTATATAATTTGAGTTCTGAAAAGAATAAATCATAAGAACATATGAAAAATTATCTAAAAATTTGTCATTTTTTATTGAAACCTGCATAAGAGAGATTGTTGTCCAAATACACACACGCATATATATATATATATATATATATAGCGAGTATTGACTAGTTTTTTCACAACCTACTTTTTAAAAACTAACCAAATATTGGATTTTTTTCTTAATCTATTCTAAGTTGAGCTAAGAATTTTTCACTACCGTTTATGTTTGTGTGATGGATTCTCCCAACATATGTGGGTCTTTCAGCTCAGAGAAGCAAACAACCAGACTAATCGCACATGATTTAATTAAAGTGGTGAAGTTCCATGAAGAACGAATCACACTTTTCAGATGAATTGAATACAGAGAACTGATGCTCATACACACACACGAGTAGAAAAAGTTTTCTTGTGATGCGTTTCTGTTTTGGACATCATCAGACTAAATTTAGTCAGATAAAGCCCTAAAGGACGAATTATATCATAAAAAACTTTTTCCACTTTGTTATACATTTTTCCTCAGTTTTGTTCTTATATAAAATATATATTCTCTCTCTCTCACACTCACACACACACACACATTTGGGCAGCAATCTTTCTTTTAAGCATGTTTCATTAATAACTGACAAGCAAGATTATATTATTTTTAAAAAATTTTCCAGTATTCTTACATGTTTCCTTTTTCTGAAGATAAGGAATATAAACACGTTCCATAATTAACTTTCCAAGTGCTTTCAGCCCTTTCACTGGCCATTCTCAAGGATATTATGTTTCTGATAATGCTATTTCATCTTCATGTTTTGACTGTAACATAATTTTTTTTTTTTTTGAAAAGGAGTGTCCTTTAAAAGCTGTTATGTGACACACACAACTGGAAATTACATGAGCATCTTTCTATTATTAAAACACTTTCAGCACTACATTTCTACTGTAAAATAATGTTAGGTAAATAATATATATATATATCCATCTTGAACATATACAAATCTACCTTTCATTCATGCATTGAATACTATTGCCATATCTGGTCTGGCACTCCTGTCATTCATTTCAGGGTGCTCAACAAAATTCAGAGGAAGATCTGCAATGTAATTGATCCCAATTTGGCAACTTGACTTCAGCCACTCTCTCACCATCAGGTTGTGGCTTCTCTCTGTATTTTTCTACAAATATTTTCATGGCTTCTGTTCTACTGAGCTTATCTCCCTTGTGTTGCTACTACTACACAAATTTACCCGTACTACTGCCAACTAGGTCTCACACTTTTACAGAGAAAACAGTCAAATGTAACTGCCTCTTCTTCTCTATCAGTTTGTTTTCTCATACTTCCTGCTTTTGGAACTCCTTTTCCTTATAGCTACAATCTCCAAGAGTTTAAGTGCAATGTCAATTGCCATCTTTATCCTCTTAATTACTATCTTTCTCTTATCATTTCCCAGACCCCCACTCCCTGTATCATGTTCCCCTTTCTTTTGGCTCTTTTATCTCGTAACTCCCTGTACTTGCTTGGAGTGACTCAATTAAAATATATATTTTCACACATACACATATATATTAGTTGTGGATGGGCACCTTTAGGTGGTCTAATGGTTAGCAATCTTGTCTTGCTAGAACCATTACAATTGAGTAGTGATTTTGATCCTCACTGGGTGTCTGTCCCATACTTTCGGCATTGTGCCTTATTTAAACTGCACTTAGAAAATCTCCATATACACAAAAATATTAGTTGTGGATTTATCCAGCAATCCTTCTCTAATGTTTCGTTAAAAAAGACTGTAAGTTATTGTTTGTTTATTTTTTTTTTAATTTTTTGTGTGTGTGTGTGTGTGTGTGTGTGTGTGTGTGTGTGAACAAGAAATTTCTTTTTTGGACTTTGTGTGTGCATTTATTCACTTAGAGATTTAGAACATGTTTTGTCCTCCACACTGAAGAATCCTTCTTTTTCATAATGTATCTTAACATAATGTATAGCTAAGTGATTATGGTTGTGTTTGCTAGTTTGATAGGAAATTACTAGCCATTAAGGGAAATAAGATATCGAACAAAGGAAGAGGGATATATTCTAAAGTGATAGAAAATAAGCTAGGCATACCTAATTAAGGAGCTTCAGACTGTTGATTGAATATTCAATCTATATACTGACAATAGACTAAATTAGGTAGCATTGCTTAAAATACTTTCCATTGCAGCTTTCATTGTGTGTAACGAATGATTCCAATCCCGTTGATTTAATTGTATCCCAGTATCTTAACTCAAACTCTAAAATGTTTTTTTCTTCAAAATATTTGATTTATCACAAAAGAAAAAGTTAGACTAGGTAAAACGTTTTAGGTTTGGATAGATACTTGTCTAAGAGAATGAAATCTTTGAAATAAAAACCTCTACACCTGCTCTGTAGAATAAGGGTAGGCTGAACTCTTTAACATTGGTAGGTAATCTTCCTAGAGATGGTGTCTCAATAAAAACACTGTTTCCAGTCTCCAAAACTGGTTGGTGTTAGTAAGGGCATACAGCTGTAAAACTTGCTCCAATATTTCATGATGGTTTAATTACAGAACCATCAAGAAAATCTCATCCAACCCATGCACACATTGAAACTGATGATAACAATGACCTGACATAGGCATAAACTTCATCATTTTTTGATTGATTCTAACAAGTTTATGTTAGTTGCATATATATAGTCTCTTATTACCTTGTGATTGTAAATCTGGTAGTATCTTTCAATTTTTTTTTTTTACTAATTCCAACAAGTATATATACAATTTATATATACATAAACACAAAGCTTGTTCTGAAAGTAATGCCTTCTTTTTTTTACTGTTGGTTTATGTCAGCATTGTGGTGCATTGGATATCGACTCGGAACGAGAAATCGGGGAGCTGAGTTCGAATTTCAGCCTAATTCATTGCATTCACTTACGCGCAAATACCCTTGGGAAAGGTATTAATCCATCTATTCCTTCCAGTTATGGGTTAAATAACAGGACAGATTGTGTTCGGCAACCAGTCTACTGCAGAAAGCAATGGCAACTTACTGCAGGATAATCTTCTGCCCAGTCAGTCATGTCTGTTTCGAGATATGATTGCCCAAGCATGTATCACGTATGGCACTTAACTGACTGACTGACTATGTCAGGTGGATATTGGTGGCGATGACAATGTGGAAAAATTATCTTTTTACCTAAAACCTTGCTTTATTCAATGGTGTTATTGTGATTTCTGGATTTATTGCAGTTTTTTTGTTTTTTTTTGTTTTGTTTTTTTAATAACTGTTTCACCCCAATCAAGACTGTTAGGCCACTGTTGCGCAGTGGACTACATGAGAGGAGAGTGAAAAGAAAAAGAAACAAGTTACAGAGGGTGTTGGAGAATGGATAAGAGAAGGATGGGAATACTGGAGTGAAGGGGTTTACGTAAGAGTAGGAAGAACAAAATACTAGGGGTGTCAGGGAAAGGATAAAAGAAAATGGGAGATAAGAGATGGCAATTGACATTGCATTTAAACTCTTGGAGATGGTAGCTATCAGGGAAGCAAACATAGGGAGGAAGTTCCACAGGTAGGAAGTGCATGAAAAGAAACTGATAGAAGTGGCAGATACATTTAAAGCATCACTCTCTGTATTATTATTTTTTTATTTATTTATCTGATAAAGTTAGCTTAGATATTCAAGAGTCTATCATGCCAACCATCATGGTTGGAAGGTCATGAGTGTGGTACTCTTTAACATAACTGGTCAATGTAGGTGGTTGCTGAGGGACCAACCCATCTTGCTTCATGCCCCTGGGTGTCTAGAGCAGTAAACCACTTGCAAGTTCTTATGCTCACCAGAAGTGTCCTGCAAAGTGCATTCTGCATTAAAAAAATACATTCTGCCAAAAAGGAAGTGAAAATCTGCATAGCTAAAGCTTGGGCTACCTTGAATAAAATGGATGTAATTTAGAAATTTGATCCACCAGACAACTTCAAGTAGAGATTCTTTTGACCCACTGTAGAGGTGGAGTTAATGTATAGTTCCACTACTTAGATATTAAATAAAACCCTGAGTCTAAGCTTGATGGAATCTACACTCAGATGCTGTGAGCTGTACTAAGCCTCGAACTAAATCACAGTTCTATGGACCCATCCCCGATATTAAATGCAATCTTACATGTGTGTGTGTGTGTATATATATATATATATATATATATATATAAAATAAAGTAAATTTTGATGTTCAAAACTGTTGAATGATCATTTCAACATGAAATCCCTAAGAGAGATTTCACATCTCATTGCCAACTACCACATTTCAAAATGAAATAAAAAAAATTTTTTTTTAAATTTGAAGGTTAAGAATTCACCGGCGAAAGTTAAAACATTTATGTCACAAAAAAAAAAAGCAGGTTAGCAATCAATGTCTATTTTTAGATTTTGGACAATTTTACTTTTAGATTGAGTTGTAAGTGAAAAATTTTTAAATTTGGTTTTGTCTAGTTTTACAAAGGGGGAGGGGGTTAACTGCTGGAATAAGAAGTGGTGTTTGATTGAGAAGTGGGTTAAAAAATTACAAAATTTAATTATGGTGTTAAAGACAAAAAAATTTTTATTATAATCGGCCATGCCAAATTTTAAAATAAAATACGTCAACCGGTTTCATCCCTTCAGAACTGTAAAAAGGGAAAATTATGAGAAAAGAATATCTGTTATGGATGAAATGAATGAATGGAAGGGGGAAGAGAGAAAAAAAATGTTTTTTTGTATCTGATAAAAGTTATTACATCTAAAGATGCTAGAGACCCAGCAGAACAAACCCAAGCAAGCACTCTCTCTGTTTACAAAGTGAGGGATGTTTTATTTATATTAGTTTTTGGTCATAATTAAATTAGACCAGTTGTATTAAAAAGCGTTCAGTACATTTATATTTTAGAACTTTTGAATATTTTTTATTAGTCATGTTTTAAAATCCTTAAATAACTCCTTAATTTTGAAAATTTTCAGTTGTTTAAAAATTCCTGTTTGTATGTTTTGAAAAACAGAAAATCCGTCATTATAAATCACCTGAAGATACCAAAAGGTTGAAACTTAGGTTGCGGAAATAACTTATTTACAAATTATATATATATATATATATATATATATGAAGTGGACACTGATGTCAACACTGAGCAGTGACAGTCTGTTTTATGCTTGAATACAGTCTTCATGGGGTCCTGAGTATGACCTTAAACTGTATCCGGCAGCAAGGCCTCTGATTGGGAGGTTGTGAGGAGCATGGAACCACCTCTTAATTGTTGTTGTTCCCAAGTCCACCCTCACCCAGAGTAGTAGCACCTGTTAGGGTCCCAGCTATGGGTAAATAGTTAACCCCCTCCCCAAACTGGAGTCAAAATGCTATGAAATGACCAAAATGGTTGATGGGTCGTTAAACTTAAACCAAACCAAACAGTCTTCATAGACAGTAGAATTATGTTCGAGCATGAAACAGGCTGCTGCACTTAGTGTTGACCTCAGTGTCCACTTTTATGTTTACATCCCAGATATTGTGCACTTTTACCAATAAATATCAGTGAAGTGCCATACGTGATACATATGTTGGGCGAAAAAGAGACATGACTGACTGGGCAGAAGATTATCCTGCAGTAGGTTGCCATTGCTTTCTGTAGTAGACTGGTTGCCAGCCAAGGCTATAGAACCCAATCTGTCCTGTTATTTAACCCATAACTGGAGGGAAGAGACGGATTAATACCTTTCCCAAGGGTATTTGCGCATAAATGAATGCAAGGAATTCAACTGGAATTCGAACACAGCTCCCCGATTTCCTGTTCCGAGCCGACATCCACTTCACCACAACGCACATTTAATAAATATAGAATACTTTAGAACTATATCTTTACATTTGAGGATGGTCCTACAAAGGGAAAAATAGACAACCAAATATGGAAACATTTGAATATCCAACTGGTTTTCCTAAATTACAGCTTAAATACTTTGGATATTTCATTAGAATTGCTTGAAAATTTGCAGCTTAGAAGATACATCATTCTGACATTTGTTTATTTTTTTGTTTCAGTTCTGTCTGGGTCAGGCTGAGAACTTTCCAGCAGCTTTCTTTCACACAGTTTTTTTTTTTTTTTCTTCTGTTAAAACCAGGATTTTGACTGCTGATTTTCAAGGCAATCCAACAACCCGACCTGGTTTAGATGGTTATGCCAACGCCTATTCAAATTGGCTTTGTACTTTCTTTAACCAAACAAAATCTGTTTTGTTGTTCTACTTCCATTTTCTCCTGTCTGTATTTACCTTTTGATGTAATCTGTTTTTGCCTTTTGCTCTACTCAGATAACATTTAAATGTTACAGGATTGAATGACTGAGGAGACATTTTAACTTGCTTGGTTAGCAGCCTGTATAATTGCTTCTCCCTATGGATAACTTGTTTGTGGCTTAGTTTTGTGTCCTACACTGAACTTGATGCCTGTACTTGTCATTTGATGAAGTATGTTGAACAAATATCAGCCACTTAATGAGAATTAAGTCCTCTTCAATAACACCATTATAAAAGTAATTAAACAATTACACCTGTTGCTCAAAGATTAACAATAATTTTCATTAGTGCAATAATGAAGAATTCTTTGTTATGCTGCACATTTTTATCAGAAACTAAAATATTATTTTTGATTTAAATTTTTTTTTTATGATTAATTTCTTGTAAATTTAAAAATAACAAATTTAATTTTCAAGTTTTTTTAAATATGTATTTTTAATGTACTTTTTTTCAATTTTTTTTTTTTGTTATACTGCTTTAAAAGACTAAAAAAATGATATAAAACAGTATTACACTGTCAAAACTTAGTGTTTTTATAGATATGTGTGTGTGTGTGTGTATATATATATATATATACACACACACAGACAGGTGGTCTAAAAATAGGTGGACAGTAAATAACATTTATTTTGGGATTACATATACAATTATATTTGCAATTGAATTCCATTGTATACAATAACACAAAAGTGCTTAAATTTTATCAACACAGGTGCTTAAACTGTTGTCCATCACAATTTACACAACTTTGAAGTCTATCCTTCACGCTTTGACAAACTTTTTTGCACAAGAGTCTTTGTGTATTAATTTCTTGAAATGCATCTCTTTATGTAATTTTGGAAATCACTAACACTTCTTGGTTTTTGACTATAAGCAAACACCATTGTAATATAACCAATACAAAAATCTATTCCACCTACTGCCCGCCTACTTTTGGACCACCCTGTGTGTGTATATATATATATATATATATATATATATATATATATACACACACACACAAAATTGTCTCATACATGAAACTGAACTGCACTATCAGCGAGGGATTATATATATATATATATATATATATATATAATCCCTCGCTGATAGTGCAGTTCAGTTTCATGTATGAGACAATTTTCAATGATGAGTATAAACAGAGCATTACTTAATTTAAATTTCTGGTTATCACAATATTGGTATAGTTATATATTATACTGAGATTACATTCTTCAATTTAAAAAAAATATATTTGGTATTTAAAATAAATGGGCTTTACATATATAAAAAAAAAAATTTAGAATTGTGAATAAAATTTTATATTAAGTATAAAGGGAGATTACTTGATATTTAAAAAAAAATTTGTATTAAAAATGAATGTGTATTAAAACAAATTTAATCTATATTAAAAAATTAATCTAATTTGGACTGATTTATATTATCTACCAACTCCAGTAATAAGGAAAGGAGTGATAACAAAACAACAATGCTGTAAATTTAGAGTATTTAGAAAGAACAAAGATAAAAATAAACACTGTAAGCAAATGGTTTCACCCACTTTTAATCATATTGTTCAACAATTGGAAGAATTTTCCTAAACTTAATTCATGAAAACTTTAATCATTCACCAACACTAAAAAAGACTTAACAAAAACAATATTAAGATCAGCTATAGCTGTATTAGTAACAGGGATAAATCAATATCCCAACATAAAAATATTATATTAAACAAATCCATGACTAACCTATACAACAAAGGTAACCTTTAAAAAATTTAATGCAACTGCCAAAAAAAGAAATCTGCCCCCTAAGCAGCCTTTGTATGTCTGAGAGTATTGCATACCAAGCTAGCATCCATTCCAGTAATGATATTAAATTTTATTTTGGTTTCACTGAAAATTCTTAGAAATTTCATTTCTACCATCATCAAATTACTTTAAGCAATATAAAATAGAAAACAGCACTGCTCTCTCTAATTGTTTCTGGCAATTAAAAAAGATTATAAGAATACTTTTATCACCTGGGAGATCATCATAAAAGTCAAATCTTATAGCAGGAAAGGAAATAGACAAAATTTATGCCTTACTGAAAAATTAGTTATCTTAATACATTGAAATAACCCTAGCTTATTAAACAAGAGAAGTGAATTGATGATTACATGTAGGCATAAAAATAAATATATTGATCAATTTTTTAATATATTGTGTTATCCAGAAAGTTAATGTCAATTTTTAGTTGTTCTTGTTCAAACATGTTAGAGCACACAAAATTTATCGACAAATGTAATATGCTTATATTTTCAATTAGAGCAAACTTCAAACTATCTTTACAGAAAGAAAGTTTAAAATTACTTAATTTGCATCAATTTTGCATCCCTATGAAAATAGAAAATAAGGTGAATTTTAGTCAGTTGATGCTTTTTTTTTTTTCTTACTGTAAAGACAAATATGTGCTGTGTATAGTGAAGGTGCTTTAGCTGACAGAACTGTAGGGAAGTGATTTGATAAGTTTACAGTTGGTGATTGTAAATGAAGAATGCTCAGGCAGACTCACCCCTCAAACTATAGATGATGACCAAATAGAGATATTGAGAATAAACCATATTAGACAATGTGGTGATTGGCAGAAATGACTAAATTTATTAAAATCTACTATCCATGAGGACTTTGTGAAGCTTGGGTACTCAAATCGATATGATGTTTGGGTACCACATGATCTGAGTGAATGAAAAGTATCTTTTGGACTGCATTTCTAGCTATTAGCTGTATAAACACAATGAAAATGCACTTTTTTTTTTAAAGTGTGATGAGTAATGTAAAATGGATCATTTACAACAACGTTCAGCAAAAAGTTACTGGGTTATGTGACATGATCCAACTTTAGCCATTCCAAAAGCAGGTCTTCATCATGAAAAAGTCATGCAGTGCATTTGGTGGTATTGGAAAGGAAATCTGTACTACGAACTTAATAAACTGATTCTGAAAAATACGTCTTGCAACTGGACGAATTAAAGGCAGCAAGTCAAGAAAAATGCTCAGAATTGGTGAACAGGAAAGGTGTTGTTTTACCCTTAGAATAATGCCATAATTGTTGCAGCATCCTGAAATGTCACCCCACCCAACATATTCACCAGACATTGCTTTTTTTTGGATTTTCATTTATTCACTTCCTTGAAAAATAATCTCAGTGGCCAAAAATTTAATTCTTGGGAGGACATAAAAAAAAAACTATATTAATGAGCTCTTTGCTGAGAAACCACAAAAATTTTGAGAAGATAGAATCTTTAAGTTGATGGAAAAATGAAGAAAGGTTGAGCAATATTTAGTTAAATATTTAATGGCATAATTTTGTTTTGTGCTTTAATATCCCTTAAAAATTGGCATGAACTTTCCAGACAACCCAGTAGATTAATTATTTTTAACATAGATTAAATATTTTTTAGTGACGGATGTGCATTGTGGTGCAGTGGACATCGGCTCAGAATGAGAAATCGGGGAACCGAGTTCAAATTCCAGTTGAATTCCTCGCATTCACTTATGCGCAAATACCCTTGAGAAAGGTATTAATCTGTCTCTTCTCTCCAGTTATAGGTTAAATAAAAGGACAGATTGGATTCTATAGCCCTGGTCGGCAACCAGTCTACTGCGGAAAGCAATGGCAACCTACTGCGGGATAATCTTCTGCCCAGTCAGTCATGTCTCTTTTGAGACATGATCGCCCAAGCGTTTCATCACGTACGGTACTTAACTGACTGAATATAGATTAATTTCTTTTTTTTCTTTTTCCTAATATAAATTTTTTTAAAAAGATCTGGCAATCTCTCTTTATACTTTGAATATAAAATTTTATTCACAACTCTAAAGAAATTTTTTTTTCATATGTGCAAAACCTGTTTATTTTAAATGCCAAATATATATTTTTTCTTAAAAAAATATAATCCTAGTATAATATATAACTACACCAATATTGCAATAACCATAAATTTAAATTAAGTCAGTTTATAATCAGCACTGAAGGTTGCGTTGTGCATGAAACATCAAATCGTGCTATTGGTAAGGGATACGTATATTTATTACTATATTAATAACTTTGTTGTATTACATTGAACACTTTTTTATTAAATAAATAATAAACTTTTACGTTACACCCAATGGTGTGTAGAGCAGCGTTCTTGCTGTTTCCGTAATAAACTGTTTTTTATAGGGTAGGGTTGTCAGCTTAGATGTAACACACGGCCGAAAGTGGGGGGTACCCAGTGAGGATCGAACTCACTACTCAGTTGTAATGATTCTAGCAAGATGAGCTTGTCAACCATTACACCACGCCGAGGTGCCCTCCCTTTTTTTTTTTTTTTTTTTATTAATTAACACCAGTACTAAGATATATTCATCAATGGTCTGAATGAAGCAATTGTAAAAAAAGTTTCTTTACATTACTGAAATAAATTCTTGACTTATAATTGTGCTGAGTGTTCTTTTCTCTCTCTCTCTTATATATATATATATATATATAAAAGAAATGAAGTGATTTAATATTTGTCTATATTTCTGAGATGGTATTGGGATTATTTATATTGTTTAGACTGTTGGTCTCATCTCTGAGACCATATTAACAATGTTTTTGGCCATTGTATGCTTACCTTCTTCAGGTGATTGGAATTTTGAACTGCATCCCTTATTTCATTCACTGAGCCTTGTCTTACCCAGATGTCTCAGTATCAGTTATCTCCCTTTAACTCAACTCTGTTGTAAGTAGGTATTGAACTCAATTTGGTCAAGTCACTGGATTCAACCAAAACTTTTATCAAGTGGGCTATGTGTCTTTGAGAACATCAGTGTATGAATTTTTTGGAAAAATCTGTCTCCATAACCATTTTTACCAGAGCTCATATTACAATTTTGGTGTTTTTGTTTTTCTCTAGCCCTCCATATTACTGGTCCCCATATTGTATTCATTTCTATGTTTGGTCGACTTAGGAGATTTTTGTGGCCTAACATATGTGCTGATTGCTTAAGTTTTTGTTTTTTCCAGGGTGTCCTTTGATTATTATTTCAACTTCATTCCAAAGAGGATGATGATCTCCCTTTTCTCTGTTTATGTGGTTAGCTATGCCTGATTTTCCTATTTCCCCTCATATATATTTACCAAAATTACACAAAAAGATCTTTAAATACTAAAAAGTAAATTTATTCAATAAAATCACCATTGGCTTTAATCACAGCCTCCAGGCAACTATGAAATCTCCTACAACTCTTCTGCTCAGTCTCCTTGTTTAAATTAGTGAATGCTGCCATAGTCCTTGTTTTCAGTTCATCTTCGGTATTACAAAGAATTTTGTTGGTCTCTCGCTCAACTACGCCCCATATATAATAATCAAGGGGGTTGCAGTCTGGGGAGTTGAGTGACCAGATGTAAAGGGTATGTGGTTGCTGACAGCTATGACTAGGTTCTCCCACTTGTGTGACATGGTGCAGTGTCCTATTGCCAGACATAATATCTTCAGCAGCCACTCACTTGACTCCATGCAGCACTACCTCCTCAAGGCACTTGATGTAGACCTCCATATTGAGTCTGAGGCCCTCACCAACAAATTCACAAGTTTTTTTTTTATCAGAATGACCAGAGTGAGTTTTCTAAGCTGCTGTACCTTCATAATCACCATTATTAGACCCACCTAACTCTTTTTGAATCATCTGTACTGTCTCCAGATTGACATCCAAACACTCTGGAATGTTCATATTGGTGCAGTACAACATGTCATTTCCAAATTTCTGGCAGAGTGAATTGTATCATACTCTTTTTCTCATAGACGGTGCCCAACTGACCCTACTATACTGTGCAGTTGACGAAAAAAAACAAACAGAATTAAAAATATAAAGTGGTGACAATTTAGCGAACTCATCATGTATAGAGACACCATAGACAATAGATATATAAATGGTTTATTTATAGGTGTACCATAGAAAATAGATGCTTAAATGGTTAATTTATATATACAGCATAGAAAATTACAAATGCCTAATTTAGGCAGGTACATCTTCCTCACCTGGGAGATTGGCTCAGAAGTCACTTTATCTCTTTTCTTCATTATTCGATCTAATGTCATATTAGGCTGAGTATAGTAAATATATCAATTTTTGTACAATCCTCATTAAAAATAAGGAAAAATACTTTCTATAATTTTACACATTAACAATTCAACTGAAAGTAATCACATACACATTAAAATATATATATATTATATGTAAACTTATCACTGTACTCATTTCGAAAAACCCTCCGATTATATACGCAGAAGGAAAAAATGGATGTAAAAAAAAGAGCTAAGCATGTGAACATCAAAGTACATAGCCCAAAGAAAAAAACCCAAGACAAGTAATCAATGCATAAGCAGAGCAGACAAACTTATATATATATATATATATATATATATATATATATATATATATAATTAATTCAACTTCTACCTTAAAACATGTAAATAACTACTACCTGATGAGACATAGTTTTTTCAATGTTGAAACAAACTGTACAATTTTCTAGTAATTATTTTCATGTTCTAATGTAAAAGTCAAGTAATATTTATTGTTTTATTTATATTGAGCCCTGTTTTGAAAGTTTATTCTTTGTTCTTTTTACATTTGGGGATATATATTACAGAAATTAATGAAACTTGGTTATAAACAACCGACAATTTGAAATGGTTTGTTTTAACATTATTTTTTATTGATAATCATATTTAAGTAGATATTCTGTTTTTAATTAAACAGTATTATATATTTATATCTACTCGCCTGATTATTTACGATAAATTGTTATTACGAAAATGTGTGCCAGATCACATGGTAGCTTCCCCTATGTAGTTAGGGGTCGCAGGTTCGAATCCTGCCGAATGACACACATTTTTGTAATAAAAATTTCTCGTAAATAATCAGGCTAGTAGATGTAAATATATAATACTGTTTAATTAAAAACAGAATATCTACTTAAATACGAGTATCAATAAAAAAATAATGTTCAAACAAATCATTTCAAATATATATAGTGTGTCAATAAAGTCCATGTGCACTTTCAAAACATAACTTTATTTGTGATTGAAATAATCTGTAAAAAAATGTTGTAAAGTTTAATGAACCTAGTTTCAAGTATAGTTATTGATACTAATGTGATTTCAGGCATTACTGTAAATCAGTTGGCAAATGTTTTCCGTGAACTGCAAAATCGTATTGCCCTTTGTATTGCTAATGATGGAGGACACATGGAAACTTACATAAAATTTTAATAAAACCTTAAAAAATATAGATTTACTTCTTTATAACCCTTTTTACAAATTTTCTCTTGCAAATACAAATAGTTTCTTTTTTTTAAAGTGCACACACACTTTATGGACACCATATATATATATAGTCATCTGCAGACATGATATATGTATCACAGCTCATCAGTACTGTTAGACTCCGATTGCTTTTTTTACCCAGGATTGAAACCCGACCAAATTGGCGTCAGTTGGTGATTCTACCTCTGAGCTATGAGCGTTCGGTGGAAGAAGGCAGACTTTTTTACCACATATATCATTATACATGCCCAATAAATAGCCATAGTGCTCTAATTCATTATTGAATGAGCGATACGTATATACCGGAGTAGCTACTGTTTTCAAAGTCTCCCATTCTTCTAGAGTGCTCAATCAGGGTGTGAGAGTGTAAATACTATATATATATATATAAATCATTTCACCCCAAGCGAGGCAACAGATAAAGACTTTAATAAGGAGAAAAGTCAATAAAACAAGATTCAAGAAGATGGCAATTGACATTGTGTTTAAATTTTTTAATATTATAGATAGCAAGAAACCAGAAGAGACAAGAAGTGTGAAAAAGAAACTATTAGAATAGAACATTAACTTGCATCCTGCTAGTTCAACAGTAAAACATTGAGACCTAGTTGCCAATCTAGTAGCATGCTGAAATTCATGCAATTGAGGCACTAAAGAGGAAAGCTCATTAGAACAATTGCCATTAACATATTTATAGAAGATGTTACAGTAGTGTGAAAGTAACTGAAGTCAAAATGCCTGGTCAGGATTGATTACCACCTTCTATGTGCCATGTCCCTTCAGGACATAGGCAATTATGGCCTTCTGTGTCTCCTTATCCCTGGTGGCTCTTAGCATGCTTTCTCCTGTTACATCGCCCAAACCCTCCTCTGTCATCCACCTGCTCAGGCCTGTTAAGTATGTTATTTGTTGCTTTCCTCTGTCTCTCTTTCCCTCTATCTGACCTGTGAGTATCAGATTCTCCAAGCTTTCCTTCCTCATCACATGTCCCAGGAACTTTAGCTGTCTTTTCTTGATGCACAGTATTAATTTCCTTTTTATTTCCATCCTTTCCAAAACCTTATTATTGCTTACATGCTCGACCCATGATATCCGCAGCATTCTTCGGTATAACTACATTTCAGTTGCTTTAAGTTTTTCCTTCATCTTTGATGATATTGTCCAGCATTCACTGCCATATTGAAGGATGGACAGCACATAGCAATCCAGTACTCTCTTTGTTTCTATCAAAATTTTCCTATCTTTTAATACTCTGCTCAGCTTTTCAAATGTGTCCTTCACCATGCCAATTTGCCTTCGGATCTCAGTGTCGCACTTTCTGGTAGAACTTCCTGAGTACTTAAATTTTTGTACCTATTTGATTTTAGTATCCCAAACCTTAACCTGTAATTGGCATTTTGGGTTCCTCTGTTTGCTGATGACCATACATTTAGTTTTCTTGTAGTTTATTTGTAGTCCTTTGCTTCAACTTTCTTCATCTACCATTTTTAGGAAGTTTTGTTGTTTTCTTTCTGCATTGGCTATCAGCACTGTATCATCTGTGCATCTTATGTTGTTCAGATTGTGGCCGATGATGATGAATCCTGGCATAACATCTAGGATCCTCAGAATAGTCTCACTGTACAAGTTGAATAGATCTGGTGAAAAGACACATCCTTGTCTTATGCCCCTTTCTATCTTTGTATATCTGCTGAATTCATTTCCTGTCCATATGCAGGCGATTTGCTGCCAGTAGAGATTCTTGATTACTCATGTCTTTCCCGAATATGTCAAGGTTGCTGAGCATTTCTACCAATTCCTGTGGTGTACTTTGTCAAACGCCTTAGCATAGTCTACAAAGCATAAGTAAATGTCCTTTTTCATTTATATTGCCCTTTCTGAGAGCATCCTAAGCATAAATATTGCATTCCTTGTTCCAGTGTTCTTGACAAAACCACACTGTTCTTGTCCTATTTTTTGCCTGATTCTGCTTTGCACTCTATTCGTCAGGATTTGGACAATGAGTTTTGTTATGTGGTTCATCAAACTAATTGTTCAGTGGAGTTTGCATTTGTTTGCACTTGGCTTCTTAGGCAGAGCTATGAAAATTGATCTGCTTACATCATCTGGTATTACACCACTCTTGTAGATTTAATTTATTATTTCTGTAATTTTCTCTATGCTGAAATCTTCTAAGGCTGTCAGTATCTCTATTACAATGCCATCTGGTTCAGCTGCTTTGTTCTTATTCAGTTTGGCCATTGCAGCTTTCACGTTGGATTTTAGTATTTCTGGTCCGTCAGCATCTTTGTTTACTATTGGTTGCTTTCTCTTGTCATTACTGGAGTATTTCCTCTTTCTCTAGTATGATCGTTCCATCCTTGGATTTTATACATCCTGTTGAGGAGCATGTTCTTGGTTCGGTCAGTTCCCTTATTTCTTTATGCATTTCTTCTTTATTAGTCTTTCTCAATCTCTCTACTTCAGCACATTTGTTGTTGAGCCATTCCTCTTTAGCCTGTCTGCACTTGCTCCTTTATTTCCTTTTGTAGTTTTTTGTATTCAGTTCCATGTCTTGGCATAGTTTTATCTCATTTGCATCATGTCAAGAATCTCTTCAGTCATCCACTCATTTTTTTTCTTCTGCATCTGATTTCCTCTGGAACAATGTTGTTTGCTGATGTCACTAATGATTTTTTTTATTGAGTCTCATTTTGAATTTACATTTCCCAATTGTTCTTTGTATTTGTGTATTGCACTCTGGGTGCTGCACTGGGCTTCTTCAGTCTCTGGAGTTTCATCCTTAGTTTGCAGATGACTGTCAGGTGGTTACTTCCACAGTCAACACTTGGATAATTTTTGATTTGAACTACTGCATTCCTGAATTTTTTGTTTATGGTTATATAATCAATTTGGTTTTTCATGTCATTTCCTGGTCTACTCCATGTCCATAGGTGTCTTGGGTGTTCTCGAAACCAGGTGTTGGTTATCACCTGGCCATTTGCCTTACACCACTAGACCTATCTTTCACCTTGGTTGTTTTGGATTCCTAATCCAAAGTTGCCAGTTGTCTCCCCTTCACTCTCTTTACCTATCTTGTCATTCAAGTCTCCAATGATCATTCTAATTTCTTGGGTTTTAGACTGAGCCTTGGCATTGTCAAGAGTGGAGTAAAAAAATTCTATTTCTTCTTCAGTGCTTTGCGTTTTTGGTTCATAGACTACTACCTTACAGACCCTTTTGTACATTTTGTCAAGATTCTCGAGATATATAGGGCTCTATATATATATATATATATATTGGCAGAAATGTTTTACTTATGCAATTAACTCAGCTACAATAAAATTTCAATTTAGAAACAAATACACTAAAAGTTTCATAATTTAAAAAAACGCTTAAAGCCTATCAACAAATAACAATAAATACAGCCCTGTCAACTTTTATACGCCATTATCAAAGAATTTTGAAAGCTTATAAAAACTGAAAAATGTTCAAGAGGTATTAGACAATTCATGTTTAAATTCTTGGAGAAACTCATGCATGTGTACACACATGCACAAAATGGTCCAAACCATAAAAACAAAGATGAAAATTTTTAAATAGAAAACTTCCATTAGTCAACAGCAAAAGTTGCAAATTACACACACATACATACACAAACATTTCATCAAAGATGACTGACAAGTTACTGCCATTTAAGCTTTTTAATTTTTATTGGTCATGCAAGTAGTTTTTTTTTTTATACAGACACAAAAGATTAAATAAAAAGTTAATGAAACTTGTATAATGGAGGGGATTATTGCCCAAATACACACACACACACACACACACACACACACACACACACACACACACTCACTCTCTCTCTCTGTTCTGGAAAAACATGTTAGAATGTGAATAAAGCAGTTTCTTGTAACTGATTGTTGTACAAGTTGGATCCAATGTAAATAATAAAAAAATTCTTCTGTTGATTTTAATTTTTCAAATTATTTTAAAAAACAACAGAGTAGCCTGACGCTTTTATTTTGTCTGGGTAAGATACATAGTAGGACCATTATTTAAATGGGGAGACAATAATTTTCAACAGCAGATTGGATTTCAGGTGTTTTAAAATTTGATGTTGTACTACCTCATGAGTTAAATCAGCTAGAATGTTAAATATTTAGCTCTACTTTATATTGACCACTTTTTATAAAATTAAATGCATGAACAGTGGGTTTTAATCTACCTGTTCTTTCACTTCCATATATATATATATATATATATATATATATATTGCAAATTTAGCTGAAGCCTAATGTAAGTTTTCTGTTTAAAACTCAATCGTTATTTTAATGGTTTAGGCCATTTTGTACAGCCTGAAGATTGCATTCAAGCATGAAACAGACTATCACTGCTTGGTGTTGACCTGTGTCCACTTTTATATTTATATAGGCCCTGATAGCACTTTTACTTATAAATATAGCTTATCTTGAATCTATATTTTTATCACACACACACACACACACACACACACAGTAATATTTATATTTTGATGTAAGGGACATTATTTTTTGATACTTGATATATAAGTCAATTGACCAATTTTATATATATATATATATATATATATATATATATATATATATATAGTATTTTATCTTGACTTTATATATTCTAAATTGACAAGCCCAAATACTGCACTTCATTTCTGAACAAAACTTTGTAAAACCAGCTTTTCATGGCAATATCAATGATTTAATTTTTTCCCCTCAATTGCTGGCTTATTTTAATCCTAAAATAAGTGAGCTAGCAATGGTGTTCATACCATAATTATATTGAATATAATCTCTCTGTTAATCTATCATACAAGAAGGAGGGATTTTTTTTTTAGAAGAGTTACAATAAAAAATAAAATAAAAAAAATGTATTAGTTAAAAAAATACACTTGATTATTAAATTTTTTAAAAATTTCTAATGATGAAACACTTCAAAGGTAGGAATAATTTTTTAGCTATTTAATAAAAGGAGGATATGGAATAATAATGTCTTGTGTAGAGATATCTACAAAAAAAAAAACGTCCCAGATTGGTTATATAAACTCAAAAGTATTTGTTTGCATTGGTTATCTCTAATTTTCAAATCTTAGTTTAATTTTTTTTTTGTTTTTTTTATCATGTGTTGACATTTTATGTATTTTACAATTTTTGACATGTTTAATAAGTGCGCGCACACACACACACACACACACACACACACACAAACATTACTGTTCTGATATGAACCTTATAATTCTATTTGTTACATTGACTTGTTGAAATGACTTACTTTTTAAAGATATTATTTCTAGTTATTATCTCCCTTGCATAGTAAAAAACTTATTAATCTAATTCTAATTTCTCTTGTTTTTTTCTTTTTTTCGTTTAAATTTTACTTTTTTTGTCGAGTTATCCCATCGTTCTATTTTGGTTCTTATAAATAAGTTTTTTCTCATACTTTGTCTTTAGATTTTATTCCCTTTTTAATTCTAAACATTATTTAGTGTCTCTTTTGTCATCTCTATATATTTTTCCCTATTTCTGTCTCTATTCTGCTTAAGACATATCAAGCCCATAGTTTTTTATTTATTGCCTTATTTTTATGTTTACGCAACACCTATTCCATTCAACAGCTATTGCCCTTCCTTTCATTCTTTGATATCTTGATTCTTGTGATATTTTAAAATTAATTTATTTTCCTTTTTTACTCCATTTTATTTTACCTAAATTTTTTAGTAGCATCGAATATTTCTTTAATGTTTTTATACTTAATTTGATTATTTACTTTTTGCTCACTAAATGTCCCTGTCTCTGTAGGGATAAGAAATTAAGAATTAAAATCAACCTTCTTCTTCTATGTGCCCTGTCCCTTCAGGACGTAGGCGATCATGGCTTTCCACATCTCCCTATCCCAGGTGGCTCTTGTAACACCTTCTCCTGTTACACCATGCAACCCTTGTTCCATCATCCACCTGGTTAGGTCCTTCAAATATGTTATCCGTTGCTTTCCCCTGTCTCTTTTTCCCCCCTATCTGGCCTGTTAGTATCAGGCTCTCCAAGCCCTCCTTCCTCATTGCATGTCCCAGGAACTTCAACTGTCTTTTTCTGATGCTCAGTATTAGTTTCCATTTTGTTTCCATCACTTCTAGGACCTCAACATTGCACACATGATTGATCCATGATATTCGCAGCATCCTTCTGTAGAACCACATTTCAGTTGCTTCAAGTTTTTCCTTCATTTGTGATGATACTGTCCAGCATTTACTGCCATATTGAAGAACTGACAACACATAGCAATCCAGTACTCTCTTCTTTGTTTCTAGTGAAATTGTCCTGTTTCTTAATAGCTGACTCAACTTCTGGAATGCTTCCTTCACCATGCCAATTCACCTTCAGATCTCTGTGTTGCACTTTCTGGCTTCTGTTATAACACTTCCCAGGTATTTAAATTTTTGTACCTGCTTGATTTTAGTATCCCCGACCTGTATTTGACATATTGGGATGACCTTTTTACTGATGACCATGCATTTGGTTTTCTTACAGTTTCTTATTACTCTCTTCAGCTACCTTCTGTAGGAGGACTTATAGTTTCCTTTCTGGGTCTGCTATCAGCACTGTATCATCTGCGTACCTTAGGTTGTTTAAATTGTGGCCTCCGATGACAAATCCAGGCATAACTTCTAGTGTCCTCAAAATATTCTCGCTGTACAAGTTGAACAGATCTGGTGAAAAGACACATCCTTGTCTTACGCCTCTTTCTATCTTTGTATATCTGCAGGATTTCATTGAGTGGGTTGCTGCCAGTAAAGATTCTTGATTACTCTCAAGTCTTTCCCAAATATGTCAAGGCTGCCAAGCATCTCCATCAATTCTTTGTGGTGTATTTTGTCAAACACCTTCGCATAAGCAATAAAGCACAGGTATAAGTCCTTCTTCATTTGTATTGCCGTTTCAAAGAGCATCCTAATCATAAATATAGCATTCTTTGTCCCAGTGTCTTTGATGAAACAGCACTGTTCTTGTCCTATTTCTGGCCTGATTCTGCTTCTCGCTGTATTCATCAGGATTTGGACGATCAGTTTTGTTATATGTCTCATTAAACTGATAGTTCTGTGGAGTTCGCACTCGTTTGCTCCTGGCTTCTTAAGTAGTGCTATGAAGATCGACTTGCTGAGGTCATCTGGTATAACCCCACTATTATAAATTTCATTTATTATTTCTGTAATTTTCTCTATACCAAATTCTTCCAGGGCTATCAGCAGCTCTATGTTTGGTCCAGCTGCTTTGTTTCTATTCAGTTTGGCTATTGCAGATTCCACTTCAGATTTTAATATTTCTGGTCCATCCTCATCTTTGTGTATTACCGGTTACTCTCTCTTGTTGTGGAAAAGATCTTTTATATATTCTTCCCATTGTTGGAGTATTTCCTCTTTCTCCAAAATAATTGCTCCATCCTTGGATTTTATATATCCTGTTGAAGAGTAAGTTTTTTGTCCTGTCAGTTCTTCTATTTCTTTATGCATGTCTGCTTTATTATTCCTGCTCAATCTCTCTACTTCTGCACATTTGTCATTGAGCCATTCCTCTTTAACCTGTCTGCATTTTCTTATTTCCTTATGTAGTTCCCTGTACTCTGTTCCATGTCTTGATATCATTATCTGCCTCCTTTGCATCATATCCAGAATATCTTCAGTCATCCACTTGTTTTTTTTTCTGTGCCTAATTTCCTTTGGGGCCATGTTGTTTGCTGATGTCACTTTTGCTTCCTTTAGCAAGTCCCATTTTGAGTGTCCTTTTCCATTTTGTTCTTTGTATTTGATTTTCACGCTGTTAGTGTATTCTTTCTGTAGGTTGAGGTCATTCACGAGTGTGTTGTATTTCAGTTTTGGTGCTGCACTAGGCTTCTTTATTCTCCAGAGTTTCACCTTTAGTTTGCAGCACTTTAACAAAAATTCCCAATGACGTGTGAAATCTTGGTCAATCCTTTTTCTATGTGGGGAAAAACCATGTGCTTAAAGAAAAAGTCGAAACAAGATTCGCAAGTAGGTGTTAAATTGATTTTGACCAATGGAAGTGACTTGCAAGACTAAAGGGACTTAGCGATCAAGTGCAAAAATCTGAATACTATAAAAGCCCCCCACCCCAGTCAGCAATCAGCATCAGAGACTCAGATAGGAGCAGCGAGTGACACTGTAACAAAAGAAGCTTCAAGTCAATGTGGACATTTGTTCTCTTTCTCTTTCCTTCTTGCATACTCATTCCTTTTACTTTTTTTTTTTTCTTTTTTTAATCATGTCACCCTGAGCAAGGCGGTAATGCCACTGATGTGCAGGGGACTATGTAAGAGTGAAAAGATTGGAAAAGAGAAAGCCGGAAACCACATCCTAAACAGGAAACAAGGGATGAGTCTCTTCACCCATTCAATAGACGTGAGTGGAGTGTGAACCAGGCGATAGTTTAATCAAGGCAAGACTTTTCACTAAAGAATTTCATGACAGAAATTCAGAATTGATTAGAAGTCACTTGCCTACTTTTCTCAAAGGAGGGCCAATTACTTATCCTAACCATCATCAAGGTGGACATGTCAGTCGATGAATATTTAGACACACTTTCAGCAATAGAGACAATTTGAAAGGAAAGTCTTTCTAGAACAACCTCCAAAAGCTGAAGTTCCTAAAGGTTATAATTGAAAGTTTAATAAATGTGTATAGGGACTGAATGATATTTAACAGAAGAGCTAATGAAACTGCTCATCTAAGTATGATCAAACAGCATTTACATGGTAATATGATAATAAGATTGAGTCATGTCAGCTCATCTTTTTCTAAGCAGGCACTGAAATGTTTCAAGAAAATGTTAAACAGAATTTTAGGAAAGTCTTTATGGTTAAATTAGGAGAAAATTAATTTGCTCTTGTCATCTTTGTTGGATAATTTCATAGGCTGAATACTTTTGGTACCAGAGGGTAGTTAAAAACTCTCCCCCTTTTCTACTTTTATGGAGATAATAATGACCGATTATTTATCAGTTTCCACATCAATAAGTTTTTTTAGGGAAGAGAGATTCTGGATTCAAATACATGATCCAGAAACTTGTTAGCAGAAACTCTTCTCTTAATCAGGCCAGATCTGTAATTTGGCTTGAGTTGGGAATCCATTAAGTTTATGTATTACCCTTTGTTCCAACATTTTGCCAATAATTTCTCTTCTGATTCTGAGCCTTCTTATGCCCATTTGACGAACCCTTCCCTGGTGGACTATGTTTCCTGAAGTTTCTTGATAGACCCTTGTTGGTGGAACCTTTTCCTGATGGACTATGTTTTTGGAAGTGTCCAGCCATACTCACCATGCTGGGTTAATTCTTGTTCAGTGAGGTTACTGGCAAAAACAAAAATATTATGAATGTAATTGTTGGGGGTGAATATGCAATTTGGCTTGACTTTGAGAAAAATGAGTTTTTTTTTTCTTTTCTTCTTCATCTAAAGACATTCCTACTGAATACATACATATATAGTACATACTCATATACTCTTTCAGCAATTACTACTATGAACATTTTCTACAACTCTTGATACCCGTAACTTTCTAAATGAACATTAATCTCTACAAATTCTTGTTATTCTTTCCTTTAATAAATTTTTATTTTAACAAGAAAATGTATATTTTATTTTTACATTATTCCACACAATTCTACATATTCCAACCTTCCAATGAAAACCTGATGATGATAACAATAATAATTTTCTGATAATTCTGATGAGAATTCTGCATAAAACTTGTAAGCTGTAGGGAGTTTGACTATGTATGACACAAGGACGAATCAAAGAAACATTAACTAGCTTTCTCTGGCTATATCTCTTTCCACATTATTTTTAAATATCACCTTTCTCTTTTCCCCTCCTTATCAGATATTTTACTCTACAACACTTGATTTTAAAGCCTGTGCATCCTCAAAGTAACTTGATTTGTATTTGAATCTAATATAATAGCAGGAAATAAATCTCAGTCAGTTAAGTGCCATGCATGATACACACTGGGGTGATCATGTCTCAAAAGAGTGAGACTAAGAACTACAATTATACCTATTTAGAGCCAAACCTGAAGCAAAAACTAAAATAAAAGGGCTGAAAAAAATAGACATACAGGCAGATAAACAGACACACACACAAACATCTTGCCTTTTATATATATATATTATCGATTTTCTGCACTATTGTAAGAACTGCAACCTTGAAACTTCTGAAGATTGTTTCTTATGTTTGTCTATGAGTGTATCAAATTTGATTAAAATTGGACCACTCTTTCTATAACCCGATTTTTTTTCGACATTTATCGTCAGTACCTCGACACAAAACCTAGCTAAGAACACCTGCAGATGCTTATAGTACAATTTATAGTACAGCCGTTTCAGAGGTTTATAGGTAACGGACACACACAAAGTTCCATTTATAAATAAGTTTAGATTATATATATATATATATATATATATATATATATAATCTCAACTTTCACTCACTACAAGACTCCAAAGCCACTTATTGTTGGAGATTACTGATAGAGGTTCATAATATGAATGTATGTGTAAGGGTTATGTGTATTGGCCCTTGATTGTAGCACTTCAGGAAGCATCTATACAGGCATCGGTTTCACAAAGTAGTGGTTCTTGTAAGGAAAAAAAACAAAAAAAAAATAATTGTCCAAGTGAAACTTTTTCTTACAATTAAAATATTGAAGAAGTGAAGTTGGTTCAACTCTGTGACATAGCATGGTTGGTCTTTGCTTTAAAGGTCTGAATTGGTGAAATTATATTTCAGATAGAGTAGTGACATTCTTGTGACTGTTTGTCTGTAGGGGAAGAGGTTGTAGGGTGTAAGTCATTCTTCCATCTGTAAGGCTACACAAATGACTATGAACTCTAGCATAAAATAGAAAAATCGTTCATTTGATGGGATAGGGGTGAGAATAAGAAGATACAGGCAAAGCATGAGAGAAGAGTAAAGGCATGTGATATTAGATAATCTTAGTTCTATTTGATGGGATAAGGGAGAAAATAAGATAAAGGCAAAGGGTGAAACAGTAGAGGGATATGATAATGGATAATCAGTTAAGTGCCATACGTGATACACGCTTGGGCAATCATGTCTCGAAAGAGACGTGCCTGACTTGGCAAAAGATTATCCCGCAGTAGATTGCCATTGCTTTCTGCAGTAGACTGGTTGCCAGCCAAGGCTATAGAACCCAATCTGTCCTATTATTTAACCCATAACTGGAGGGAAGAGATTGATTAATACCTTTGCCAAGTGTATTTGCACGTAAGTGAATGCAAGGAATTCAACTAGAATTTGATCTCTGCTCCCTGATTTGTTGTCTCGAGTCGATATCCACTGCACCACAATGCACATCCTAAACATAACACCACTTGTTCAGAAAGACATGTCAGTCAGTAAAGTGCCATAAGTGATACACGCTTTGGAGTGGGCAGAAGATTATCCCGCAGTAGATTGCCATTGCTTTCTGCAGTAGACTGGTTGCCAGCCAAGGCTATAGAATTCAATCTGTTCTATTATTTAACCCATAACTTGAGGGAAGAGATGAATTAATACCTTTCCTAAGGGTATATGCGTGTAAGTGAATGCAAGGAATTCAACTGGAACTCGAACTCGGCACCCAATTTGTTGTTTCAAGTAGATATCCACTGCACCACAATGCACATCCTAATGGATAATCAGTTATTCAAAATACTACATATTTAATTAAAGCTATTTTCAACATATCCACCATCTTAAATGAATAACAAAAATGCTTCAATTTTGTCAAACATATTCTGTAGTTTTTCTTATATAATCAATTTTTTTTTTTTTTTTTTTTTTATAAGCATTTCACCCCGAGCAAGGCATGTCACTGCCACTACTGTGCAGGGGGCTACGTAGAGTGGAGAAAGGCTGATTAAATATAGGAAATAACAGAGGGTGGGTGATAGGCGGGTGAGGATACCGAGAATGAGGGTTGGGTAGATGAGTGTTGTGAGAATAGTTGGGAGTTAGTGTGATAGGAGGTGTCTATTGACCCTACATTTAAACACCTGGAGATTGTAACTGTCGGGAAAGCAGACTTGTGGAAGGGAGTTCCACAGGCGGGAAGCGCGAGAAAAGAAGCTGTTGGAGTAGAATTTACGGTTACATCTTATTTGTTTAACTGTAAAAGGGTGGGACCTAGTTGCTAATCTAGTATCTCGTGTAAATTCGTGCTTAGGCGGCACCAGTGATCTAAGCTCATCGGAGCAGAAGCCATGAAAGTACTTGTAGAAGAGGCACAGGGAAGCTACATCACGCCGGTGTGAGAGCGGCTGCAGCCGGTCTGCCAAGTCAGTATCAACCACGTTACAGATCCTCCTTTGTATTTTGTCAAGAAGCCCAAGGAGAGCAGCAGGGTCACCCGACCAGATATGGCAGCAATATTCAATACATGGGCGGATGGTAGATTTGTATATGTGCAGAATAGTTTCAGGTGGGAAAAATTTCCGTGTTTTTTCAGTGAGGCTTTATGTGAACAGGTTAAAACAAAATTAATGAACATTTATATTTGGCTTTGTAAAAAAAAAATATTCAACTTGCAGAAAGGTTTTTGATTGATTTCTTTTTTTTTTTTTTTTTTTTTTTTAAGGCTTTTCAATTCTCTGCAGTTTATTTTAAGCCAGAAAATATTTTAAGATTGTAAGAATTTTAGGGGTGAGGGGAGATAATAATGGCTTTAGTAGTACATGCCTTCTTGAATATAACAAACACTACAGCTATCTATTACACCATCTGCACGTCCTAGCTTACAGCATCTGGTATTCCCAAGTGGTCACCCATGTAGATTCTGACCAAACTTAACTTCAGTGATTGTATGAGACCCGATGTTTCAATGTGATGAAGCTGTAAGCTAGGAAGAATGAAAGAGGATTTTCTGAGTGCAGCTTGGATGTGGCACAAGGCTGAGAGTATGGAGCACTCAGTGAGGATCAAACTCACTATGCAATTGTATTTATTCTAGTGAGACAAGCTTGATAATTATTACACTATGTCAAGGAAGAAGGAAAAGAAAGTAAAGTGCAAATATAAAATGGCATATTCCAGAAATTCTTAAGGTGATTTACAATATAATTATATATAATTGAAATAGATATAATTTAATGCATTATTATGTTTTTTTTTTTTTGTTTTTTTTCAATCATTTCACCCCAAGCAATGGGGTAATGCCACTGATGCGCAGGGGGCTACATAAGAGAAAAAGATTAGATAGGAGGAGAGAAAGAAGAGAGAGTTTAAGTTTTATTTGCAATGCTGTGTTTTTTAAATTCTGCAACTGTTAAGTAAGCAACATGAATCATAAGAAAACATTAGGTTCTCATGAGATTTGAGCCTTAAGAAATTTTGAGCAGCGTAAGACACTGTGTTCAGTTACTGCTATTAATAAAAGCAGCAGCCAGCATCTGTCACAGCTTGGTGACATAAACAATAAATAGCCAATAAAATGAAGCATATTGTTTTTGAGATCATTAGACTCATAACAATGATGACAATGTGGTAATAGTAGTAAAAGTGTATTGAAATATACCCTTTTCCATTTTATTAATAGAATGACCGAGAAACTCTTTCTCGCTTTTTCTCTTGACTCATATATCCTTTCCTTCTTTTCTATAATCTGGTCCTGGGCATTACTGTAAACTGTATCTGGCAGCAGGGCCTCTGATTGGGAGGTTGTGAGGTGCATGGAACCACATCTTAATTGCTGTTGTTAACAGGTCCACCCTGACTGAGTGGTAGCACCTGTTATGGTCCCAAATATGGGCAAATAGTTAACCCCCCCAAACTGGAGTCAAAACACTATGAAAGTTTAAAGATACACATTTATAGAAATATATCCATAAAATTAGACTTTTATAGAAAAATATACATTTTTTAAGGAAAAATATTACCAACAATACATTTTTGAAGGAAAGAAAAATTATTCTCAGTTAAACATTTTTGAATACAAAACTAGAAGACATTTTCAGTTTCCTAAAATAAAAAAGAATAAAAACAAAAAAATTTTCATTAAAGTTTGATTAAATCAATATTCTCACTATAATCAAACATTGAAAAAATACCTTAAAACCTCAACTTTTTGGTATTAAATAACCTACAGAGGTTGATATGCTGTTAAACAAAGCTCAAACTTGGATCCATTTACACAACATAGACTTTTATAAAAAATATATACATAAAAATAGACTTTTATAGAAAAGATATACATTTGCAAAGGAAAAATATTACCAACAAGATATTTTTGAAAGAAAAATATTAAGAATACATTTTTGAAGGAAAGAAAGGAAAAATTATTGCCATAATGAATTTTTGAAAGTAAAAAAAATTACCTGCAATACAAAAACTAGAAGACATCTTGAGTTTTCTAAAATAAAAATAAGTTTTCAGTAAAATCTGACTTAATCAACCTTCTCATTATAACTGAACATTAAAAAAATACCTTAAAACCTACATTTTTTTTTTTTGGCTTTAAATAACCCACAGAGGTTGATATGCTGTTAAACAAAACTCTTTTCTATAACCTAGACATAGCTTACTTGGTCAACTGATGTCATGCGAAAGCCAACCAATCACTAACGCTCCCGCCAAAATCAAAGTGGAAACATATAGACATTATGAAAATATAAAATAGGAACACGTGCATAGTTCTTCCCTTTTTGCCTTAATCTTAAGTGGCCCACAGCCCATACACACACACACACACGTGTGTGGCTTCGTAACATTGCCATTGCAGATTCAATTCAATGCTACTCAGCCAAAAGAAGACATGCTGAAATCATATTAACACACACACACACAAATATATACACAGAAAACTGAAAATGAATTCAAGAGACAATCTACACACTCAAATATTGAATCAAATTATAAATCACACCGACAACAACCTGCTACTACATTAAACTGGACAGACACATAAAACCGAATATGATGTATTCATGTGAAACTCTATAATGTCAACACCGAAATACACATAAAATAATGAACATGTACATATAACAAAAATATGTGAACGAATGGAGTCAACAATAAAAATAAAAACGATGGTATAGTTAATAAAACTTCTTTATGATTCCAACTTACAACTAAATCATACTGGTCACCCCCAACATTTCAACTATAATAGCTTTTAACCCTAAATGTAACTGTTTGATACTGTAGTTTTAAAAAATCCAGGATACTACCAGAATAGTTCAGAGATCTTAGTAATTCTAACCCATTTTTCTGTTAATGAATATTCAACATCCAACAGGTTAATGAAAATGATATGAAGAATTGCAGCCGATTGATAGAATAACCGTGCTTTCACACTTTTTGTTTTTTCTACAATTGGATATTTCTTAATTCATCAAATTGCTTTTATCAGTGTTGCATCTAAGTTTTGTATCTTGTTTTCTACTAAGGGAATTATACTTTTACAAAGATATCTACTTTGTGGCTTTATTCACCTGTTAGAAATATTAGACTTGATTTTGAAAGTTTTCTTGAAAGGTCAAGTTTTTATAAGTGCTATTTTGTATATAATGCAACTTTTACAAGAAAGCTATTTAAGGAAATAAATCAAATCAAGTGACGTTTTTATCTTTTGCTTATTGTATTAAATTCCACTAAGCAAATACTTGAGGCATGTAATATTTTCAATAAACTACAATACAATTTCTCGTTCACATATCTAAACTATTATTATATTTATAATGGAGTACAAAAATCAAAATAATCACCTTCCTCACTGAGTCTTTTCAGTTGGAATCAGTTAAACTTTCTGACCAAGGAACTGACTTAATCAGGAAAGACATTGGGGAGAAAAGAAGCAAGGGAGTGAAAAAAGAAAAATAGAGGGTAACAAAAAAGCTAGCGGAAAATGATATATTTCTCTTTCTCACTGTCTCCTTTTTACTTTTTTTTTCCCTTTCTTTCACATTCCCCTTTTCTCTTCCCCGTCTTTTCCCCTTTCTCTTCCCCGTCTTTTCCCCTTTCTCTTCCCCGTCTTTTCCCCTTTCTCTTCCCCGTCTTTTCCCCTTTCTTTCTTCCCCGTCTTTTCCCCTTTCTCTTCCCCGTCTTTTCCCCTTTCTCTTCCCCTCTTTTCCCCTTTCTCTTCCCCGTCTTTTCCCCTTTCTCTTCCCCGTCTTTTCCCCTTTCTCTTCCCCGTCTTTTCCCCTTTCTCTTTCTTTTCCCCTTTCTTCCCCTTCCCCGTCTTTTCCCCTTTCTCTTCCCCTCTTCCCCTTTCTTTTCCCCTTCTTCCCCTCCCCTTTTCCCCTTTCCCCTTTCTTCCCCTCTTTTCCCCTTTCTCTTCCCCCCTCTCTTTCCTTCTTTTCTCTCATCCTTACATTTTTTTCTCTCTTTTACCCTCTTTCTCACTCTCTATATTTTTTTTCTCTATTTAATGAATTCATTTCAAGCAAAGTGATAATGCCACTAAGATACAAGGGGAAACTGGGAGTGAAAGAGAATGAAAAAAATTTAGAAGGTATTAGAAACTCAATCATAAACAGGAAACAAGGGATAAACCCTCCACTTTTACGAAAGATAAGGGAGAAGTGTAAACCGGACAACAGAAACCCTATCTACACATATTATATGTTAGTTCATTAGTACTGCTGATAAGATAATACCCTTAGTAGTTATTCAAAAGTTTGGATCCCTAAATTACAACTCTTTTTTTTTTTATATAAGAGTACCTTGTACAGTGGTGTCAAGTGGAGAAATTAAAAATCCTCTCACAGCCATCCATCCCCCAATTCATCAGGCCCTGAAGTACAACAACAAACAAAGCCTTTTAGAACTTCATTTTGCTTTTACTCATATTTTTTCTGCCCATTGTTCTATATGTTTGTTTTTTTTTTTTGTTTTACCTCATTTAATGTTATAATGAAGAGAAAAATGAATTAAAAATCAAGATTTAAAGCTATGAAGTTACAAAAATAAGATTCTTTGAAAAATTGTTTGAGATTTTTTAAAGATTTAAGTTAGTAATGGGATAATCTCCTGAAGGTTTGGATCCTTGACTATAGAGCTAATGTCAAATGAGAGAGAAGCATTTATCCCCAGTATTCTTGATGAAGACACAACCAATCCAAGACTAGAAAGGAATTACAGGCATACAACCCAAAGTGAAATCATGATGTTTATTCCAGAATCAAGAAGCAAAATTTCTCCATGAGTCAAGCTACTGCTAGGAAGGTTGGTTCACTGTGTCGGGCCAGGAAGTTTTTCTTGTCAGAATCCATTTTTCACATTTATAAATTTACCATTCATCTGTGTTCTGTCTTGTCTACAAGTATTTTCATGGAAACTGCTCTGACAAGCTTTTTTCCCCAGGTACCCCCTGACCATGTGTAATTGTGCTACTAGACTGGCATCAAGCTCCCAGCCTTTTACTGAAGAAATAGTTAAACAGCCTCTTCTACTCTAATAGTTTCTTTTCTCGCATTTTCCATTTGTATAACTTGCTTCCATTTGCTTGCTTCCCTGATAGATACAATCTCCAAAAGTTTAAATGCAATGTCAATTACCATCTTTTATCTATTTGATTCCCATCATTCTTATCTTTTCTTTGACATCCCCTGTACCATTTTTTTCTCACTGTAACCTCCCATGCACCAGTAGTGTTTCTGTCTTGCTCAAGGTAAAAAAAAAAACTGAAGTTGAGACCAAAAGATATTCTTTGAAAAGCAACTGAAATCGTTTGAGATTATTCAAGATTATTTTTGAGAATTCAACTAGAAATTTGTTTGAATGAGTCATACTATTAGAAGTATTTTCTTTTAGTCTTATCAGACTGGAATTCTGAAAGCCTTGTAATCACTTTTCTCAGTTTCTAGCTATGTCATTTTTTTTTTGTGTAACATTATGACCACTTTCAGTGGAAAAAAAAAAAGTTGTAAATTAAAATGATTCAAGATTATTTTACTCTTCATGGTTCATGTCATGACTTTGGTCCAACCAGTCAAGTATGAATGATAGGTTCTTAGAGATATTTGTTGCTTTGAAACTTGACAGATTAAACAGGCTCAACCTGATTAGCCAGATCCCTGGAGTCACTACTAATTATAAGCACCCACCTGAATTTAGGTAAAAATGTCACAAGTAAAAAGATAGGGGGAAAAAAAAGAAAGTTTATTGAAATATACACTACTGGCAAAAACAATTGGTTTTGAATTAAATTTATTTTTTAAAATATATATATATATAAACTTTTATTTACTTATTTTAATATTAGCAAAAAAAGGAAAATTGTTTTACCTCCATTTAATATAAATTTGTGTTTAACATTTAGGAAAAACAATTATAATAAAATCAAATATGTTTAGACATGAGCACACTATTTTGTATGAACCTTTAAAAACAATTTAAAGACTAGAATCTTCAGTTGTTACCAAGTCCACAGAACACTTGTTTTTGAAGCTTTTAAAGAGCGTTTTTTTTTTATTTGTGCTATTTTTTCCCTTGTGCCATTTTTACAGCTGCCATTATTACCATTCACAGCATGCACCCACACATGCAGTTTAAACTCAAAATTTATAGTTATGTAGATACAAGTAGGTGTGAGTGAAAGTGCATGTGAATAGAGAAGTAATATATATATATATATATATATATATATATATATATATAAAGTACTAGGTTAAGACAGTTCACTTATATGAATTTGTCCTGGGTTTCATAGATTTTTTTTTTTTAAATATCTAACATAGTTTTCTTGTATATCAAGAGATAGTGACTGAAAGATTGAAAAACAAGTAGGGATAAAAAGGCATAAAAATTGCTAGCCATTAAAATTATGACTAGAGCAAAAGAAAGATGGGAGTGGTTACTGTATTTGTGCATTTTTCATTCCTTTTTCGAATATGATACTAATAATACATGTTTGCATAAAATTTTGAATAAAGCCATGGATGAGCAGTGAAAACAAAGGATAAAGAAGAACAATAAGATACAGGCAAAGGCTGAGAGAAGAGAAAAGGTATGGGATAAGGAAGAGAATAGGAAGATACAGGCCAAGAGTAATAGAAGAGAAGTGATATGTAATAATCATTAATCTTAGTTGTATTTGATGGCGTTAGAGAATAAGATGCAGGCAAAGGGTGAGAAGAGAAAAAGCATGTAATAATAATCTTAGTTCTATTTGGGATAAGGAAGAGAATAGGAAGATACAGGAAAAGAACGAGAGAAGAGAAAAGGCACGTGATAATAATTAATCTTAGTTGTATTTGATGGGATAAGGAAGAGAATAGGAAGATACAGGCCAAGAGTAACAGAAGAGGAGTGGGATGTAATAATCATTAATCTTAGTTATATTTGGTAGGATAAGGAAGAGAATAAGATATTGATGAGGGTTCTAAGTACAGCTAAGATGTGGCTGAAAGTATAGAGTGCCCAGTGAGGATCAAACTCACTACTCAATTATAACAATTCCAGCAAGAAAAGCTTGCTAACCATTACACCATGTGGAGATACTTAGGTTGAGAAGAGATGAAGGATGTGATAATGGATAATCTTAGTTTCATTTGATGGGATAAGGGAGAAGATAAAAAGATACAGGTAAATAGTGAGAGAAATGTAAAGGCATGTGATAATGGATAATCTTAGTTTCATTTGATGGGATAAGGGAGAAGATAAAAAGATACAGGTAAATAGTGAGAGAAATGTAAAGGCATGTAATAATGGATAATCTTAGTTTCATTTGATGGGATAAGGGAGAAGATAAAAAGATACAGGTAAATAGTGAGAGAAATGTAAAGGCATGTAATAATGGATAATCTTAGTTTCATTTGATGGGATAAGGGAGAAGATAAAAAGATACAGGTAAATAGTGAGAGAAATGTAAAGGCATGTAATAATGGATAATCTTAGTTTTTAACACCCATAGTTATCCTGAGTCTGGTTAGTGTTTATATATATATATATATATATATATATATATATATTTTTATTATTATGTTGCTATGATGGACTCTCCTGTCGATTTCGACATATGAGTGTCTAACACAGTTAAACTGCAAATAATTGTTTTGAGTGGTGAAGGCTTGTGTAGCACCATCCACACTTTTTGGAACTGCTGATAACAAACAGTTGGTGCAGAAGTTCACCACGGATTGCATGAACAGCAGACCTCAGATATTTAACCCATAACTGGAGGGAAGGGACAAATTAATACCTTTCCCAAGGGTACCAGTGCGTAAGTGAATGATCCACTGCACCACAACGCACATTCATCAATAAACACTAACAGCACCTGGTATTCCAAAGCGGTCACCCATCTAAGTACTGACCAGGCTCAACGTTGCTTAACTTCAGTGATTGAGCGAGAACCGGTGTATTCAACATATGACATGACCGTAACTTATATATATGACACATGTGTTTCTCAACAAATTCAGTTGCTAGAAAATGGTTAATGAATATTTCGCAAAGCTCTTATTTATTTAAGGATGTGCGTTGTGGTGCATTGGATATCGGCTTCGAACGAGAACTCGGGGAGCCAAGTTCGAATTCCAGCTGAATTCATTGCATTCACTTATGCGCAAAAACCCTTGGGAAAGGTATTAATCTGTTTATTCCTTCCAGTTATGGGTTAAATAACAGGATAGATTGGGTTCTATAGCCTTGGTCGGCAACCAGTCTACCGCAGAAAGCAATGGCAACCTACTGCGGGATAATCTTCTGCCCAGTCAGTCATGTCTCTTTCGAGACATGATCGCCCAAGTGTGTATCACGTATGGCACTTAACTGACTGACTTATTTATTTAAATACAGTGCACCAATTTTATTTGTATGAGATAGTGCTGAAGAGTTCTCGACCTGACCCCTTCTCAAAATCTGACCAAATATTCTTCTCCTTTCAGGGCTTCTTGGCTTTGCAAAACACTTTTTAACAACCCCTCCTCTTCAAATCTTAGCTTTCGATAAATTTTCATGAATCTTCATGTTCAAAACTTTTGTCTTTATGATTAATGTATAAATATTTGCATCTTATTGAATTAAGTAAATTTATCTTCTCAGACAATTTTATAATTGCTGTGATATGAATTGCTGTGCCACCCACATTATACATTTAGCTGGGCCAAGAGAAGTCATGTAATCATAATTCAATAATCCCTGCTGGGCCTCCTAATTGTACACATCTCAACTTTAAAATATTAAGACTTAGAAACCTAAATTAAATAAATATTTCTCCTATTAAAAGTTCTGATAAATTCTGCACACCTATTGAGATATTTATCATATGAGAAAAATGAGTGATGCTTTTGCTTTCATGAAACATTGGCATTCTTTGGTCTTCAGATTTAGAAAAATGATATACAGTTTAGCGGTAAGCAAACCGTATACACATTATTTTTCCATAGCACTTAAGTTCTTTGATGGTCTTGAATGAATGTTCAGAATAAGAATTTAGCATCTTCTGGTTGGCCTATAGATGAGCAATATACTTGTAATTTTGCCCAGATTAAAAGACATGCCAGAAATTCTATTGTCATAAAATTTGCAGCTTGCTTGTAATAGCATAATGAACAGTGCATAAGAATTTATTTAGACAACTGTTTACAGTTAAAAAAAAACAACAACAACAACTTAGTTTTGTATAAAGAAAAACAAAATTCAACAGAAGTCCAATTTTCCACATTTGTTTTTATTTATTTCATCTTTTCTTTTTTTTTTATGGGGGAAGGTATTTTTGGGTGCAGGGGTGGGAGGATCTTAAAATAAATTTAAGATCTGTAGTATATATAATGAAATGAATTTCACTGGAATTTGGAAAACTGGTTTGGCAATAGCTAAACATTTATCAAACAATCATCAATATGATGTCTTTAAATAAGACATGTCCATGCTACTGAGGAAGGCTCACTTGGGAATTCTTATTTATTTATACAAAGTCCTGCCAGCCATCCCTCTGTTAGCAAAAATAGTTATTGTTAGGTTTAAATGTAATTATCTTTTATTATCTATTTATTATATAACATCCTGTCTTTAGTGCTTATTTTAGTCACTGTGCATATTTCTTGTCCTAATGAGATGATCAATAAACTACTTAAACGGTTTTTTGTATGCATGTGTTGTATTTCAATAATACCACTTTATGGCAATGTAAATCTTTTGTTTTAACAAGCCCTTTTTAATTGCTATTGTTAAAATGCTAAAATGTTTCTTCTTTCTATTTCAAATACATGGTAACTGACATTGCATTTTGGTTATTTAAATAATTAATGACTTAATTATTATTAAGTGTTGATGGTCTATATTTCTTCGAGGTCCAATAGCCATTCCAGATAGAGGGTCATTAAATGAGGTTGCATGAATGTAGTTTATAAGGATATATAGGATAGGTAATGATTGACTCTAGACTTGAAGCAGTAAAGATTATAGGTTTTAGGATTCTGTTCTATAAATTAGCAGAACTTGGGTAGAAACTGTCTGAATGGAACTTATGTCTTATCAATGAAATGCAAAAAGAATGAAGATAGTTCACCTATATGCATATGGATGGTGGGTCTTAGTTGTAAAGTCTGAACTAGTGGAATGTAGTCAAAATATTTTCCATGGAAATAGCAAGAAACTTTTGGGAGAGGTATTGTAAGGTAGGATGTGCATTGTGGTGCAGTGGATATCGACTCGGAACACGGAATCAGGGAGCCGAGTTCGAATTCCAGCTGAATTCCTTGCATTCACTTACGCGCAGACACCCTTGGGAAAGGTATTAATCCATCTCTTCCCTCCAGTTATGGGTTAAATAACAGGACAGATTGGGTTCTATAGCCTTGTCTGGCAACCAGTCTACCGCAGAAAGTAATGGCAACCTACTGCGGGATAATCTTCTGCCCAGTCAGTCATGTCTCTTTCGAGACATGATCGCCCAAGCATGTATCACGTATGGCACTTAACTGACTGACTGATTGTAAGGTAGAAATGAATTCTATGTCTCCAAGGCTATGTAAATGCTTTTAAATTTTGTCAAGACTGAAAAGAGAGGATTGTGCAGCTCCAGTGCAGATATAAAAGCGATACTCCATTTTTTGCCTTCTTGTAAAGCATGGCAGGTAAAGTCAGGTAATTTTTGAAGTGATATAAAGTGCCAACCATTTTCCCCTACCGTAATGGATTGTATATAGGAGTTTGACTTGAAGTATGGAGGTGAATTTGAATTCCAAAACATTCTTAAAGCAATATCAGTTCAAAAGGATGTATGATTTTTATTTAATTTAATTTCATCAACAGAAATGTTAAGAAAATAAAAATATAATTTTATGAACAAATTGATACTTGCTACATTCTCTCTTGGCATTGCTAGTAGTTGCGTCCATGTTAAAGAGAAACAAGTTCAAATTTTACAATCCTGACTGTAGGGACAAAAATGAAATAAAATCTGAGTAGATGGAAATAAGCTTTTGAAATAGAAAATGGAGATCACCAAATAAGAACTTTTTTTCTCAATTTTAAATCCTTTTCTCAAATATCTTTTCAGATATCATTTTTTTTTTGTTTTAAGACACAATATTGTTGTTCTGATTATTTTTACATTTTTTTTTTTTTTAAATTTATTTAATGCCAAGAAGAGATTCAAGTACTGATTTTCTACAGTACTTGTGTGGGTGTGTATATATATATATATATATATATATATATATAAACTTATTTATAAATGGAGCTTTGTCTGTGTGTGTGTGTCTGTGTGTATCCATTACCTATAGACTCCGAAACGGCTGAACCGATTTTCTTGAAAATTTTCACAGTGTTTTGCGAGTTTTCTTAGCTAGGTTTTGTGTCAAGGTACCCTCATAAATATCAAAAATCGCTAATAGAAGGAGTGGTCCGATTTTAATCAAATTTGATACACTTATAGACAAAGACATAAGAAACGATATTCAGAAGTTTCAAGGTTGCAGTTCTTACAATAGTGCAGAAAATTGATTATATATATATATATATATATATATATATATATAAAAGGCAAGATGTTTGTGTGTGTCTGTCTGTTTATCTGTCTGTCCTTTATACAAATCCACAATTTTTATCCAATTCTCACCAAACTTCACACAAATATTCTTTAGACTGAGTCTGAGCTCCAGGACTATGGATTAGTTTTAAAGCTTTCATTACACCCGAGCAACACCGGGCTATACTGCTCGTATATATATATATATATATATATATAATTTTCATGGGGAAAAGAAATTTTATTAGATCACTTAAAGCAGACATATTAAAAGGCCATTCATAAAAAGAGTGAGTAACAAAAAGTATCTATAACTATAAATTGGTAAAATCAAAATAAAACCAATTTTGTAGCATATAGCTTTTGTTAACACCTTTTTTGTTGAGTGCTCTCTTAATGTTTTCTTTTATTGCTCTTACACACACACGCACACACATATAATTAGCCTTGGTTGGTTTTCTGCAGAAAGCAATGGCAACCTACTGTAGGAAAATTTTCTGCTTAGTCAGTCATGTGTCAAAAGAGACATGATCACCTAACAGTGTATCACATCTGGCAATTAACTGACTGACTGAGTATATACAATATATTTAGTTTGCTCTACCTTTGTATTGAGCACTTTCTGTTAGATGATTACTCATGTCGGGTTTTTTCTTTGGGTTTCGTGCTGATTTTGGTCCAAACTCTTTTGACTGACTTTCATGCCCTAAACTCTTTCTTTTTTACAACCGTTTTTTTCTTCGTTTGACAGTTTTTGAAACGAGTATAATTATAATCTTGTTTATATATATATATAATTCTAAGCATATACTGTTAAATATAACAGACAATGAATGTCTATTATGTTTAATCATGAGCCGTTCTAAACATTATATCTTGGCTTTAATTTTAGGTGAAAATAAAGACAAAAATTCTCCAACATTTGGATAATTTTTTATTAAGTTGGTTCTAAGCTTTTGGCTCACATGAGCCATCTTCAGATAGGTTGCAAGGACGTTAACAAAATCATCCACCATCAGTGACAATTTTATGCTGTGTTGACATAAAACTTTGCTAAGCAATGATAGCAGTATACACACACACACATATATATATATATATAGAGAGAGAGAGAGAGAAAAGTTAAGCTACCATGGTTTTGATCTTTTTGGTTTCATCAGATGACTTGTTTTTACTGATGGCTTAACAGTTTACACTTTTATTAGCTCCCTTGTAACATGTATTGAGCATATTAGATATATATATATATATATATATATATATATATATATATTTTCCATTTGCAAACGAGTTATAATGCGACCCACATTTCTACTATGAGTGGTATCTTCAGGAGATTTTCAATAACTGATTTCACCATTTACTTTTTTTTTTTTTTTTTTTTTTTTTTTAAGAATGCTCACGTGGCAGGGAATTTTTGAACACAAAATTTTAAAAATTACAAGAAATTATAACGTTATAATTTCTTATAATTTCAAAAATTGCGCATTCAAAAATTCCCTGCCACATGAGATTAAAAAGACCACTGTTACATGAGTGTTCTTTAAAAAAAATAAATTGTAAATGGTAAAATCAGTTATTGAAAATCGCCTGAAGATACCACTCATGGTAGAAACCTGGGTCACGTAATCACTTGTTTACAAATGGAAAATATTCAAAAGTTCTACAATATAATTGTATTGAACACTTTATAATACAAATGTGCACTGGTCCAATTTTATTATGACCAAAAACTAAGTAATTAAACAATCAATCAATATATATATATATATATACACACACACACACACACACACACACAAGGTGATACTGAAAAGTTAACCCAACTCAATTTGAGCATTAAAATGATGATTTTGCAAAGCGACTCAGCCTGAGAACTTCACAGCTCACATACACAATGTGCATGTGTGTTTACCTGCTACATGCACAATGTGAGTGTGTGTAAAAATTCACAGAATCTTTTTATTAAAAAAAAGTATTGCCTACATTTTTTACAGTCTGTATTTTTGAAAAATGCAAGCTTGTGAATTTTAGACACACACACATAAAATCAAATGTGTTTTTTTTATTTAAAATTAATATAGTTTACATTGCAACAGATATTTCTATGTTTTGAGATTTTTTACCTTGTCATCTTGCAATGTTAGCTAATTGTTGTGAAAATGATTTTCATTTGAATATAAGAAACAATACGTTAGTTTCTTATATTCAAATGAAAAGCATTTTCACAGCAATGAGCTAACATTGCCAGTTGATGAGGTAATAATCTCGAAACAGAAATTTCCATATCACAATGTAAACTATATTAAATTAAAAAAAAAAATTTAATTTTATTATACTATACAATATTTGTTGTAATTGAGCACTTTTTAAAAAAAAAGTAAATGCCAGAGAACTCTGAATTCTAAAACTGGTTCTCTTCACCTGGATTTTTAAGAAAAAAAAAAGTACTTAGCATAAATGTTGCATTCTCTGAGGAACTTTATCAAGGCAATGTAGGATTTATTATGTCTTGATAAAGTTTCTCAGGACAAAATGTGTCAGCTAAGGACAGTTTTCCCTCTTTTGTCTCAGACAGACACACTCCATTTAAGAATATTTATGCACACACACACACACACACACACACACACACACTTAAATACCTGAATACAGAAAACATGCTACATTTGAATGAAAAAAGGAAGCAGCCAGTGAAATAAATTTTAAATGAAAAAAAGATAAGCAAAAAATAGAATTTAAAAATTTGATAAAACTATTTCTTGTTTTTTCTTTTCTCTGGTTATTAATTGCTTTTACAAAACTGAATTTGACATCTGATTAACTGTTTTTAATTTTTTTCACACCTTTCTGTTAATTTCTTTCATTCTAGAAATCTGGATCCTTCTGTTTCTGTTTTTTCTCATCTTTTTCATATGTCGTAACTGCATTATTGTCTTGTAGCAAGTGGTCAATGTTTTAAATATGAAATTACTTTGTATGAGGCACGTCCATATTATTCTATGTGTGGTATTGCCATTGACATCATATCCTGTCATTGTATTCAAAGTTAATCATGAATCAATGGAGGGTGTTATGTAGTGTCTATTCTATTTGAAACAATTCTCTCTTACTTTAAAGTTATCCAAGAAATACCTAGAAATTATGCAGCAACAGTGCAGCTGATGACCAAATGTTGATTGTCATTGATCCGATTTTTCATGATCGGATAATGATAATAAAATATGTCGGTTATCAGTATAACCCTGATATAAGAGAGTTGCCGGGACCGGATAAAAGTTCTCTTATATCTGGGTTTGATCTATTTTATATAGATTACCACAGGCTCTAATTTGGGACCAGATAAAATCTATCTTATATCCGGGTTTCTCTTATGTCCGGGTTCTTCAGTTTTGAGTGATGTTTTATATCTTGCTTATTATTCTGCAATATCAACAATGGAACTAAAAAGCGGTGTTTTTTTTTTTTGTTTTTTTTTTCTCTCAGAAGACTTGCCACTTCCTATCTTTTAAGCACTCTACCATATCAACAGTCTGGATAATGAGGACTAAAGAAACCAACACCATATGGTGTCAAATGTCTTTCCGTAATCAGTTGTGGCAGTGGGAGACCATTCTGCCTGTGTAAGGTCTGTAGTCATTTGCTATCACTGATATCAGTGCTTATATTTTGGTAAGCTAAAGATGAGAGATTGATTTTTTTTTTTAATTTCAGAAGTGTTGCCATTCCCCCCCTTTTTTTTCCAGGTTTCAGTAAATACTGTTCATATAATTGTTATATTTTTAAAAAATAAAGAAACACTTCAAGCGTGCCTAGCAGCTATTGCCAAAGGAACTTATTCACAAAAAAAAATATTGCTAAGGTCAAAGGTTACCACGTTATTGAGCTTGTTTTGTCGCTAGGTCAGATAGTTGCATTATTTAGCTTCATCACAACACAAACTAACGGTGTTTGATTTTCAAGTTCAGATTACCCCCCTACACGCACCCCTAAAAAAATTTAAAAAAAAATCATGTCTGTTTTTCAAGATACGAAAGTTCATTCCATCTGAAAGACAACACTAGTAACACAATGTTATTATTGAATACAATCTTCTTACCGCCCAATTTTTGGCCTTGTGCCATTCTAAGTTACAAGATAAAGTGTTTAATCATCTGCTACTATTTTCTTTACTTTGCAGATTATAAAAAATGTCCCTACCTATCCTTCCATAAAAAAAAAAAAAAAAAAAAACTGTGGGTGGGGATCAACCATACTTAGCTCGCTATCATCTCGGAGGCTTGACCTCGGAGTCTTATGCACTTAGAAAATAACTAGGGATGAAATAAATAACTAAACAAGGAGGAGGCTTATCTGCCTTGAATTATATTTCTTCTTTCGGCACTAGGGAATTAATGCTTTTTTTTTCTCTTTCTCTTTCTTTTCACCTCTCTCATCCAAGTCCAGGTAAAAATCCCGATTTTGAATGTTTTTTTTGATTCTTGAAAGATTGGTTGTTAGTTAGCAATACTATTTATTTCTTTGACAGCAGAGTCAACTGACTTTTAAAAAAGGCTAATTTCATGGGTTCTTTTTATTTATTTTTTTCTTTCCTTTTTTTTTTTAAGTACTTCATTTTATTTTAGCTAAATACCTTTAAAAATCGTCTTGTTACTCTTCTTGTTGAAATGTGTTGTTGATGTATGTTTTAATTCAAAAGTACACGATGACTTTTTTAAAAAAAAGCAACACGAATTCTGAGAGAAATGTAGGAGGAGGGAAGAATTAAAAGGGAATAGTTGGCGAAGGGGTAGAAATACTGTTTTTTCGGTAGAGCTAACTTTGATCCTCCTCGCGTTTCCTTTGCTATGCAGTCTGCGAATCTGTGTATGGTGATGATGATGATTTCTAAACATATTCTTCCCCTTTTTCCCCTCCCTGCTAATTCCGGTAGCCAGACAGTGAAACAGGCTGGCAGCAGTAGGAGAGCTTCCGAATAACATCCCACTTTAGAAGCATATCGCATTGAATTCTCGTGCCCTTCTTCCAGGAGGCACATACCATAATTGTGTTATAAAGAAGAGAAAGGCACCTGTAGTTAACATGACTGTTATCCTTTAAATGACCGATGGTAGTAATATTGCTGTTAGCATGCACAATTTGCAAGACGAACGTCATGGTCAGGTAATATTTTTTATTTTAATTCTTATTAGCAAAAAAGAAAAACCGCTCTAGACCTGTTGAACCAACTCCACATTTCCTCTCTTAAAGTCTGCCTCGTCATAGTTGCAAGCTGATAAGCAAATCAATATTATTACAATTGAATAAGTGAGTTCGATTTTCACTGGGTGCCTCACATTTTATTTTTGGCTTTGCGCCCCAAAATTTAAAAACAAAGTAAAGCTGTTAGTGTTCAGTCTTAAATACTGATGCATTTTTGTCCTTAGCAATTTCTACTATATTCTTTATTGTTAACTTAAATGGTTCTTTGTTTTCATATTCAGTACTGCCGCAACAGTACACTTTCAAAACAAATGACTCCGAAGCAAAACAAAGCCTTTAAAAATGAAAATGGGATTGAAAATAGCTCTTTTTTCCCCTTTTTTTTAAATAGTCACTAGAGATACTTAGACTAGTACGATAAAAGATGTCTTGATTTTATTTGCAAACAATGTTTCTTAGCTTTTGAACTTAGTTTTTTAATATAACTCTGTCTGTAAAATTATATTTAAAAAAAAAAATAAAAGAAAATACTAATTTTACAAAAAATAATAAGTGAATTCCTTCTGACGTTGATTTATGAACTTAAAACCGAATTACTTCCAGCCACTTTCAGTCTTTGAATTTGACTTTTCTCCAGTCGTAAATATTTAAATTGAGTCTTTTTACACAGGTCGTCTGATTGAGTTTTTTATGTTTATTGTTGAATGTTGACAGATAATTTTTGTCACTGGAAAGGAAGAGAACAGTTTCGATCTGTTTTACAGGCATTTTAAATAGCAATACGAGGAAAATGTTGCCTGTTTAACTTTTATGCTGGAGGTCCTAGGAACTGAAGACTTAAAACTAAAAGTTGGTTATAAAAAATTAAATACTAAAAAGATTACTGCAAGTTTGTGTGTGTGTGGGTTTTTTTTTTTGTTTGTTTGTTTTGTTTTTTTTTGTTTTTTTTTTCATAAACTCAAGTTTTGGACACCACACTTCTTAGTGGCTCACCCGTTTGAAAAATCTATTTTTTCTATAATTTTTATAGATTAGAATTCTTTTTAAATACATCCAGGTTGTCAGAATCGAAAAATATTTTCTCTTTATGAGTGGACCAGTCTATTTAAAAGAAGTACCCAGTTTTTAGAAAGAAACAATTTAAAAATGCACTCACAAAAATTGAGTAGTTTCAAGAGGTTATAATATAATAGCATGAAAATAGTTTTACTTGTAAATTTTTCTATTTTCTGAAAAACTGTAAAAATGGTTTGTGGTTTCATTTCGTTAATTTATGTACATTTTTTTTTTTTACTTTGCAAATCAAGAGAAAAAAATGTTAAGTTATGAAAAGTTAATTATTATTAAAATTAAATTGTTTTTTATTCTTATTTTTTAATATTTACAAATAAACTTGTTGCAGTTCAGTTAAAAAAAAGTAAGATTTTTTTCTTCTTGGGTTTTTTGTTAACTGAAGTTAACTCTATTTTTTTTTATTAAAAAAAAAAAAGATTTGAGGTAAATCTTTCCAACTAGGTTTTTTAATTTCTCTATTTCCGTTCAAGGTTAATCATAAAATAAATAAATAGAACATCTGCATTATATTTTTTAAAACTTTGTTAGATCTTTTTATTCAGAAGATTCAAATTAAATATTTTTCATGATCACCAAATTAAAAATAAATATAATGATAACTGGTGGAGTGGGGGGGGGGGCTATTCCCCTCCCAAAATATAACTTTTCTTCGAATGCTTCTCATACTTAATATAAGGAAGAGATAGATGAGGTTTCTGGGACGTATAATGAGGAAGGAGGACCTGGAGAATTTAATACTCACAGGACAGTTAAAGGGAAAAGAGACCTGGGAAAGCAGCGTGAGACCTACTTGATAGGCCTGAGCAAATGGATGGCAGAGCGGGGTTTGGGAGAGATACCAAGAGGAAGAATTTTTATCAAGTAGGTCTCACGCTGCTTTCCCAGGTCTCTCTTTCCCTCTATCTGTCCTGTGAGTATTAAATTCTCCAGGTCCTCAAGAATTTTGAGAGCATTAATAGACAGAGCCAAGTGAAAGTCCATGATCTATGTCCTTGAAGGGATATGACACATGAAGAAGACCTGGACAGGATTAATTTTGTAATATCAGAAGCAAATAATAGAATTTCATTCCAAGCACAATGTCCAATTTCTATTTGGGGAAAATATGAAAGGTTTTTTTTTATTTTTTTATTTTTTTATTGAAATAATTGACAAAAAAAGTTGGGCAATGTTTAATCTTTGCACCCACAAAAAAGTTGTCAAAAGCTATTCCCTTGATACCGCTATTATTGTATCAGATGAATGACTCACTTGGCAATGTTTATTTATAATATTATAAGAATATGTGAACTGAGTACAGTGCAATATTTATAACTCCTTAAAAGACATAAATTTGAAAACACATCTTTTTATTAAAAAAATTTATAAAAATTAGAAAATTATCAAAATATGTAAACCAACTACATTGCAATATTTATTATTTACCATTTTATGAATAATTATGAAAATAAGTTTCATATTCATTTTAATAAATGGTGTTTAATATCCTTGTCAATTCTCAAGAATAAATAAAATGTATAAAATCTATTTTTAAATGTTTGGGTTTTATTAAAATTCTAATCATTGCGTTTTTAAAATAATGAATAAACATTGCCAAAGGAGTTAAGTGTATACAATAATAGTGGTGTCAAGGGAATAACAATCCTTCTGAGATACTGTTTTGTTTTATTTTTCTAGGTATGAAATTTAAACATTGCCAAAACTTGAATATACAAGCAATTACCAATTTAGAGACATGCTAGAGGGAATTATCTAATGTATGTGTAAAAGTTCCCAGTGCTCTAAAACTGAATCAGTCAGTCAGTTAAATCCCTTACATGATAAACACTTGGGTGATCATGTTTCTTTTGATCCATGACGGACTAGGCAGATGATTTTCCTGTGGTAGACTAGTTGCCAACCAAGGCTATAGAACCCAAATCTGTCTTGCTATTTAACCCTTAGCTGGAAAATTAAGAAATGGATTAATACCTTTTCCAGGAATATTTGCGTATAAGCAAATGCAACAAATTCAACTGGAATTTGAACTTGGCTCTCCAATTTCTCATTCCGAGCTGATATCCATTATACCATAACTCACTACATAGTTGAAAACATAAATTTTCGCTGAAAACTTTTGCACATGCCTAATATCTATCCAGGTAGCATTCAAATCCAAGAAAGTTAAAATTTCAGATTCTGATTTTCAAGATGACATACAATTACCATTTTAGAATATTGACAGTTACCCAGTCTTTATAGAGCAGCAGCTAGAAAATTTGCAAGTCCATGAATATTTTGTATCTGATTATACATGCATGTGCATAATTGATTTAATGATATATTACTAATATAAAATATAGTGATATGTAAATGACTGTCTAACTAGTATAGATTATAGAAATACCAAAGCAATAAGGGGAGAGCAGCTCTCGGTATGTATGATATACGACTATCACTAGATTGATAAAATATGAAGGGACTCCCACTTCATAACTAATATATTTTAAGGTATTGAATTGTCCATTAAATGTTGTATTTTTTAAAAAGGATTAGTAAAAATGCCTGCTGTCTGTAATTCTGTGAGTCATCCTTCACTGACAAGGATAAGGAATTTAAAGATTTCTTTTTTCTTTATTTTTCTTTTTTTTTCTTTTTTTCTTTATTTTCTAATTTAATTTTGGATTTATTAAAAAATTAAATTATGTCTCTTAAATATATCTGCAGCTATGAAATAAATTTTACTTGGCCTGAATTTACAAATACAATTAATTTTATTAGAAATAAGAAAATATTTCCACAAGACTTATTTTATTTACTAATTTGATTATACAAAATATTTTTAAAGAATCTTATTTCACCAGAAACAACACAAATACATGCATAAGGTTTTATTGAATTCTTTTGCCTATGAAACAAGAAAAATTTCAAAACCCTTCAATCTGAGGTCAGAATGAATAGCTGGATGTTTTCTTTCTGCCTTTATTTTTTATCTCGTTACACATTGCTTTATCTGTTCTTTGTAATTCTATCTCCAACCTCACTGTACTCATCTTTCTTTTATTGGGTTTATTTTCTTGTTGATAGGTAGGTATAGAAAGACACTTCTATTTGTAATATTCTGAGAATTCTCTGAATAAATGCTTGAATATTAACAAAATCAATGATTCTTGTTTGTTAATCAAATATTGATTATCTGCAAAGTGTATTTTTGGATTCTACTTTCATTGTTTTAAATCACTTCATAAAACCAAATGTGTTTATAGTTTATTTTTGCTGTTTTTTTTATGGGGCAAATGAGTTTAAATTCAAATAGTGCTGCTGTGGTTTCCTGAAGCAACAGAATTTTTTTAAGGGGCTGGATTAAAATCAAACTTTTTTTTTTAATCATATTATCCCGAGCAAGGCGATAATGCTACTGATGTGCAGAGGGCTACATAAGATTGAAGAGATTGGAAAAGAGAAAAAACTGGAAACCGCATCCTAAACAGGAAACAAGGGATGAGCCTCTTCACCTGTTCAATAGACATGGATGGAGTCTGAACCGGGCGATAGTTTAGTCTATCTACTCCAATTGAAAAAAAAAAAAGTGTGAAGATTGGAAAAGAGAAAACCGGAAACCGCATCCTAAACAGGAAACAAGGGATACAGATTTTGATCACTTCACTTTTGTATGTTTATATAATTTAATTTTGTTTTACCTTTTCTTTTTTTTTTTTACTCAATCAGGCTGAAGGAAAGCTTAGTTTTTGTTAAAATGTTTATTTTATTTTTATATATTTTACTATTTTTGTAATTTACTATTTGAAAGTTCTTGGCCAGACACACTTCTCAGTTTGACCAAATAACCAAACATCAGATACCTTTTAAAAAATCTTATTAGGGCCGGGAATATTTCACCACCTTAGTTTGGCACTACCCCCCCCCCCCATCAATATTTAGCAGGTGATTGCTCAGAACAAGAAAACTGAGAGCAAAGTTCAAATTCCAGTTGAATTTGTTGCATTCATTTATGTGCAAATGTCCTTGGGAAAGGTATTAATCCATCTCTTCCCTCCAGCTATGGGTTAAATAACAGGACAGATTGGATTCTATAGCCTTGGTTGGCAACCAGTCTACTGCAGAAAGTAATGGCAATCTTCTGCCTAATCAGTCATGTCTCTTTTGAGACATGATCGCCCAAGCATGTATCACATATGGCACTTAACTGACTGACTGACTCTCATACATTGAGGCTTATGGCCATATCATGTTGAAACATTGGTTCTCGTGCAATTGCTTGAGGTTAAGCAATGTCAAGCCTGGTCAGTACATTGATGGTTAACCATTTGAGAATACCAGGTTCTGTAAGCTTGGATATACATATGGTGTAATGGATGATGGCTCAGAATTGAAAATCAAAGATGAATTCTAATTCGTCAGGTCCATTATATTATGTGCAAATACTCTTGGAAATGTACGATTCCATTTCTTCTCCTAGTTATGGGTTAATTAGTAGGACTTGTATCAGTAAATATTTTCAAAAACTTCCTAAATCTGAAAATATTTTCTGGCTTTAAATAAACTGCAAAAGGTTGATAAACCATAAAAAAAATCAATCCCTCATACATTGAAAGCACTAGGTGAGTCTGGTAATATATATATATATATAATTTCTTAATTTGCCTTATACATAGATACCTTTTAAAAAGTTTATAGCTCAATGAAAACAGCATTTTCAACATAATTCTCTTTCTTGTCAATTCATTTAATTCAATCATAAATATTAATCATATGCATCAAATAATATACTTGGAAAATTTCAAATCTAAATTTAAATGAAAATTAGAATATTCTTATCCCTCTCTGCCAGAAAATCCTACAAAAATCACCCTGTATCATATGCTCACTAGTTAGGGGTCAGGTACTAGACTAAAACCTAGACACTCCCATCTGACACATTAGTTCCTTGATAATACCTGGATAAGACTATAAATTGTTAAAATAAAAATAATGTTTAAAATATAAAAATTAAATTTGAATGAATCATCAGTTGAATATTTTTTTCTTTATTTTTATTTTTGTTTTTATTTTATTGCTGCCACATATGATCTTGTGCTCCTACTATATATTTAGAGATCTTTGATAAAATAAAAAAAAATCAGCAATATTATTGGTCTTGATCTGGCATCTGGGTTTTGGAGTAAAGTTGCTTCCCTATGCCCTTTTTTTTTTTTTATAAATACAGTCATTGTAATTGTTTGGATAAGCTCTTCGCCGTGGTACCTCAGCTGAATTTAAGTGCAGTACTAGACCTGGCGTATGTGCATTGTGGTGCAGGATGTGTGTTGTGGTGCAGTGGATATCAGCTCAGAATGACAAATCGAGGAGCTGAGTTCAAATTCCAGTTGAATTCATTGCATTCACTTACGCACAAATACCCTTGGGAAAGGTATTAATCCGTCTCTTCCCTCCAGTTATGGGTTAAATAACAGGACAGATTGGGTTCTATAGCCTTGGCTGGCAATCAGTCTACCGCAGAAAGCAATGGCAACCTACTGCGAGATAATCTTCTGCCTAGTCTTTCAAAACATGCTTGCCCAAAGCGTGTATCACGTATGGCACTTAACTGATTGACTAGACCTGGCGATGAGGTTTCATGAATTTATGGCTGAGCTGGTTAGGTGTCACTATAAGTTTTATGCTAACAGTTTCTCTTCTTGGTTGTGGGAATCTTTTCTGGCTGCATGCTTTTCAGTCAACTTTAATCTTCAAAAATTTAAATGAAGTGTCAATTGCTTTTTTCCTCTTCTTTTGTTCTTACTCCTTAGTAAAGTTTCTCATTTCTAATTCTTTCACATTTAATAACCTCTTCTGCCTTAATGGCTTTACTGCCTTGGTTGGGGTGAAATCAGTTAAAAATATATATATATATATATATATATATATATATATATATATTTTTTTTTTTTTTTTTTTAACAAATTATAGATGTGTCTAGGAAATGCAATGTTTTAGGTTACAGACTTATTAATGTACCCTCACATATAATTGGAATTTTAACTCTACTAGTAAATTTTAATTGGTCATATTAAAGAATCATCTTGATCGATGCTTCTATTAGCCTTTGTTAATAACTCAATTCAGATTGTTTCACCTTCAAGTAACTATTAAAGGTAGCGTTATTTCCTTGAATGTATAGCAAATTATTGGCCGTCAACCTGCTTGCTATATTTTTACACTGAATTATTTTTTAAAAATGAGTTTACAGGATGCAAATTCTCGTTTGTTCCTTTCATTATTACACTCACCCAAGCAAGACATGATGAGATCTCCAGCCATAAGTTTAGAAATTTCTTTCTATTGTTAAATTTTCCTAATTAACAATATGCATTCTCTAAAGGAATAAAAAAGAAAATCTAATCTGGGCCCTCTTTCCCTAATGTTTTTACAATATTTCAGAGTTGGACATGTTACTGATGTAACTTGATCAAAAGTTCTTTAAACTATTAGTCTCATTCTATTCATAGCTTTTGTTATGACCACAGTATTTCGGATGATTAATTCCATAACCTTTTTTAGGTGTTTAATCTGTAATTAAAAAAAAATGTGAGGTTTCTTTCTTCCTCACTCTTTTAATTATAATTTGTTCTCTTCCTAATCATAACATTCATGTTGCCTTTCACTCTAATTTATAATAAATCTTGTTCATCAAACAAAAAAAAATGCTTCTGGAAAAATGTTATCTTATTAACCCCTTTGCTAGCTTAGACATGTATATACATTTTAAATGAAAGTGTCTTTTTCAGACAAATGAATAAATGTATCCAAAACATAAGTAAAAAACCAACTATAGACGTTTTTTTTACATGTCAATATTCTTTTTATGCCCTTCTGAGATTGAAACAAGTCCAGTTGTCAATTCATATGTCCAGTAGAGGTGTTAGCCGACGCTCAGGTACTTCAGTTCCTTAATTACTATATTAAAAAATAATTTTTTTCCCAAAAGAATTGGTGGGGAAGGGTTTAAACCTTGCTTTACTGATAAAATGTGGTGGAATGGATTGAAACTTTGAATTGGAAATCAAGAGTCAAGCTTGAATTCCTGTTGAATTTGTTATATTTATTTACTCTGGGAAAAGTATAAATCCATCTTTTCTCCTATAGCAGACAAACTGGGTTCTATAACCTTGGTTGGCAACTATTCTAAAGATGGTGACTCAATAAAATCTACCAGCAAGCCAGGCCATTCGTGGGGATGCATTGACCCGTGAAAACAAGTGATTGAAATTTTTCAGTTGTATGAGTTGCACATTCTACCAAAGGCAAAGGAAACACAGATTTTATTATATATATATATACATATATATATATATAAAATTAAAAATTATTAAAATATATATTTTAACTGATACTCTCTGACCCGGTCAGTCACATTAACTCCCAGATCCTACGAACTGATTCCATCAGACCAATAATACCCCAATAGACAAAACTATCGCCTGGTTCACACTCCACCCACATCTATTGAACAGGTGAAGAGGCTCACCCCTTGTTCATTGTTTAGGATGTGGTTTCCGGCTTTCTCTTTTCCAATCTTTTCTTTCCTACGTAGTCCCCTGCTCTTCAGAGGCGTTACCGCCTTGCTCGGGGTGATATGATTAAAAAAAAAAAAAAACTTATACATACATACACCATTAGACCATAAAAAAAACAACTAGAACACACACATGCATGCACACACACATACACGCACACACGTACAGCAGCAGTGGATAAAGCCAGCCATTCATAGATGGGCAGCTAAAAAGCATGGACATTCTGAGGATTTCTCTGCCATTCTGATGAGATTATAGTCTTGAAATATCAATATAATAATAAACAGGTCATACAAACACCTCCCAACCTTCCTTTATTTCATTCAACGCATTGTGACAGCCTTCAAGACATAACACATACAACTATTTTACGCAATGCTTCAAGCAAATTACAAAACATTACTATATATATATATATATATATTTTTTTTTTTTTTTTTTTTTTTTATTGATAAATTACATTAAAGCTTGAATATATATATAATTGAAAAGTAACTCTTTGTATTATATACGAGTGGCCAGCCAAGATTCCTTGTGACTTTTTTCTTTGGGGCTGGGTAAAGGAGAGAATCTATTATAACAAACCAAGGATAGAGCCTTGAGAGACACTCACATTCACATGAAAGAGTTTGGAAATATGCCCATTCAGAACAACCATCATTTTATGATTTGTCAGGAATGATTGGATTAAATCAAATAATCATCCAGTTATACCATAGCCCTGAAGCTTCTGCAGAAGCCAAACCCTATCGGATGTTTTCAATATATCCAGGGCAACAGCCCGGGCTTTACTGTTTTTATCAAATACCTGATATATGTACTCAGTGATGGTTGTTAGCACATCAGTATTAGACCTGGTGAAGCAGAATCCATACTGCTTCTCAGAAAACAATTTGTTGGGTGTGAGATGCTGAATAGCCTCAAACACTTTGCCAAAAAGCAGTAAGAAGTTGATAGTTGGAAGGGTTGGGAGCTCACCAGAGTTTTCAAAGATAAAAACTACAGAGGAGGACTTCCAACAAGCAGGGAAGCAAGAGGCAGCAAGGTAATAGAGTTTGGAGAGGACAGAGGAGAGTTCAGGGCACATTTCTTAAAGATGATAACTGGAATTTCATCACATTCACTTGTTTTATGGGAGTCAAGCTTGGAAATAATATTAGAGACTCAACTTCATCTGCCATGGATGTAAGAACCTCAAAATTATTGAGTAGTGGAGGGATTGAAGGTTTGTTGTTGTTTAGCACACTTTTGCAGAGCCGCCAGTAGTCCTTAGAGCCAAACTTGTGGGATGCTATACACGGCTTCATTCTGTTAGCTAACAACAACTTAGCATCATTTAGGACTCACTTGCATTCATTGCAAGCAGAGACAAAAAGTAAAGCTGAAAAAGTGGTTCTTGTGGGCAATGTTCTTGGTTTTGCATTAAAATCCAATATTCAAAAGACAAGTATTTTTCTGCAAAAATCTTGAATTGGTCACACACATAAGTTACTTGAGCTTTTTTTTTTGATAAATTGGATATTATATCTGTTGTTATCTACTGAGTGCTTGTTATCAGAAGTTCTGCTAGCCTGGAAATTGTGTTAAATTCTTGTAATTTTCATATTTTTTCAGATATATTATTATTATTTCATATATGTGTTTTGTGGTGCTGTGGATATCAACTCAGAACAAGAAATTGTAGAGCTGAGTTAAAATTCCAGTTGAATTTGTTGCATTCACTTATGCAAAAATACTCTTGGGAAAGGTATTAATCCATGTCTTCCCTCCAGCTATGAACAGATTGGATTCTATAGCCTTGGTTGGCAACCAATCTACTGCAGGAAAATCTTCTGCCCAGTCAGTTGTCTCTTTGGAGAAATGATCACCCAAACGTGTATCATATACTGCATTTAACTGGTTGATGTTTATATTGTGTATTTAGGCAGCAATCTCTCTTTTATGCAAGTTTCATTAAAAATGACAGACAAGGTGTTATGGTTAAGCTTTTTATCTAATTTTTCTTGTGATCTTACAATTTTTTTTCTTTTAAGCAAGTAAATTATGTAAAAATTGTCCAAATATTTTATTTCTCCAAGTGCTTTAAGTTACACTTTTAGCCATCATCAAGGATGAATTTTATTTTACTTTAACGAAATATAGGTGTTTATGCATGTATATAGACCTACGTGATTTTTATTCTGAAAGCAGTAAGCACATTGTTGCAATGTTCATAATTGATATTATTAAGTGTGGGATTATTCTTTTTTTATTAATAATGCTTCCATTATTTTTAGCCTTCTATTTTTTTTTTTTTTTTTTAATTATTTGTGGATGATGCAATTATATTTGTATTGTCACTGTTTTCAAAAATGTAACTATGATTATGCATAAACACACACACTCTCTAACACCTTATATTTTCAGTTAAAGTAAAACAAAACATTTGGACAATTTCTATATAATTTGTCTTGAAAAGGAAAAAAAAATTATAAGATCACAGGAAAAATTATATAAAAAAACTTCATCAGAACACCTTGTCAGTCATTTTTAATGAAACTTGTATGGATACAACCAGTATAATCCACTTGTGCAAAATGAATGTATTGGTTTGACCCCAAAATTTAAGTAAATGTTTGACTTAATAAACAAACTTATTGGCCAACACTTCCGGTGATATCTTAATTTTACTTTTACTTTCATATTCAGGATGTACTGAACATAAACAAGAAAGGTAAAGAAATGATGATATTGTTTTTTGTTTTTTTTAATATATAAGTACAATAGATAAGTTACTTAAATATACTGTCATTTCATTTTTGTATAGAAAACAAATATGTATTATAAGAAAATGTAAAACAAATAAAAACCAGTAACCATGTGTTTTTGTATTGTCAACATTTTTAATTTATTTTATCTTTGGATTATTTTGTTTACTTTGTTGGGCTTTTTTTTTTTTATATCAGTTAATAAAAGATGAAATTTAAATTGCAGTTAACATGAGGAAACATTTTTAACTTGTTTTTTTTTTTTTTTTAAATTAAGAAATATTCCATCATTTAAATGGCCTGGAATCAACCAAGTTTAAATTTTATTTTTTATTTGAGTGTACATTGTGATGCAGTAGATATCAGCTTGGAACAAGAAATCGAAGAGTTGAGTTTGATTTCCAATTGAATTTGTTGTATTCACTTACATGTAACTACCTTTAGGAAAGGTATTAATCCCATTCTTCCCTACAGCTATGGGTTAAATAGACACTGTGTTCTATAGCACTGGTTGGCAACCAATCTACCACAGAAAGTAATGGCAACTTTCTGCAGAAATATCTTCTGCCCAGTCAGTCACATCTTTTTTAGTCATGATCGCCCAAGCACGTATCATGTATGGCGCTTAACTGATTGATTTTATGTTCCTGTAAACCATTGGCTTAAAATTATTCAGCACGAATAAATCTGCGAAACTGCTAAATTTCTTATAAAGATTTTATGATTAGTCACTAAGAATGTCTTAGTCTTGCAGAAGACTATTATTTAAATATCACTGAAGATCAAATTAAATATCATATATACTTGTGTATAAGCTTACTTCATGTATAGTGCAACACCTGAATTTTTTTGTAAAAAATCTTATTCTTTCTTCTTCCCAATCTATGGGTTAAATAAAAATTGTATCAGTAAATCATTATCTCCCCAAAATTCTTACAATCCTAAAATATTTTCTGTCCTTAAATAACTGCAAAAGGTTGATAAGTCATAGAAAATACAATCAATTTAGAGAAATCCGTTTATATACTTTTGGAGTTATATTTATAAACATGCCCTTTGGAAATCAAGTTTGAGAATGCATGATATGTACCTTGTGTGTGTATAATGCAGTTACAGCTTTTCTCCATCTGTAAATGTATTTTTGGTGACCATGAAAACATTGTTTTTGACTTTGTAACAAATCAACAGAGTGCATAAGTATTAGTAAACACTCTTGGTCCTTTTACTGAATCTAAGTAGCACTAGTACTTTGCTAGTAAGTGATGTAAATTGTTCAGTGTTATAGGTTATCAGCACAATGTCATCTATGATGTCATCTGCTATTATAGTATTGTAAGTATCACTTAGTGTACTCAATTCATCAAGTATCATTTCTCTTGCATTTTCTCCAGCTGTTTTCTTAGTCAATTTTAGTGAGTTACTTTATTGTTTTTTAAATGAAGTCATTGAGACTCACCAAATAGCTTCTTGGTGCTGTAACTTGTCAACATCTGTGTGGGTAGCTGGGGTGGGTTTTCACCCTTACATATTATCCAGTTACCAAGTCATGAAGTTTTTTTTGTATTTTTATGTTAATTTAAATGCTTTTTATAATTAAAGATCATACAGCTATTAGTAAATCTTTTGTGTTTTTGCATTATATAAGCGATTTATTATGGTTTGGCATTATGCACTATGCAAGGAAACTTGTAATATTTGACAGCATTTTCTAAAAGATTGACTTGCAGTAATTTTTCAAGAACATTAATTCTTGGTTAGTATTTCTTGCATCTTGGCTGTCATTGCTTTTCATTGAGTCAGAAGTGCTTTATGGTTGACAGAAGATCAAAATTAACCTTTTCAACTCATCCTTTGTTACCCCACTTACTTTAGTTGCCATTTATCACATCAAATATGAATTACCTGGTTCACACTCCACCGACGTCTATTGAACAGGTGAAGAGGCTCATCCCTTGTTCCCTGTTTAGGATGTGGTTTCCGGCTTTCTCTTTTCCAATCTTTTCACTCTTACATAGCCCCCTGCACATCAGTGGCATTACCACCTTGCTCGGGGTGATATGATTAAAAAAAAAAAAATTTGAGCCTTGTCTGGAGTTTATTATATTGGATTTACACTGTTTACTGTACACTGACAATCTGATTGCAATTATTTTTGTAATTAAAGATATTGCAACTCTTAATGAATACTCTGTGTTCTTGTGTTGTATGGACAATCTTTTATGGCTTGGCATTAAGCATTAAATAAGGAAATTTGTAACATTTGACAGCATTTTCCCAAAGATTGATTTGCAATAATTTTTCAATAACATAAATTCTTGGTTAACATTTCTTTCATCTTGACTTTCATAGCTTTTTGCTTTTCATTGCAACTTTCTGAAACTGTCACTCTCTGGTTATTGGAGATAAAGAATGACCCTTAAGCAATACTCAATCTCATTCCATCTTATCTCAGGAACCCTGCTTTTGTATGGCAACTGATGCACTGATTGAACTAGCAGAGATTTATGATTATCAAAACTTTAAAACTCATTTACTATTTTTCTTTATTGCTCAGCATCAAAAGTAGTAGTGCTTGGTTTTATTGTTGCACTGTTAACTCTTAGTTTTCTTTTTTTCTATTGTGATTTTCATTGCTTTACATTGACCTAACAGAACTTTACGGTTGATAGAAGATGAAAATTAACCTTTAAACACATTTTTTGTCCCCTCCCAGCATTTTAGTTGCCATTCATCATATTGGAAGTGATCTTGAGTTTTCCCTTGAAGTTTATTCATTATATCTGATTCACACTGTTGACTCACTACTATAGACCGACAGTCTGCATAGTAGTAAAAAAACAAAAAAAAAACACTCAAGAATTAAAAATAGGAGATAATGCTTTATTTACTAAGAAAAAAAATCAAGATAATAATACTAACAGACATAGAATAACTAATTAGTTGTGATGAAAAGCAACTAAAATTAAGATGAACAAAGTCCTTGTCAACTATTATTAACTTACCTATTAGGTAAATAAATCCAGATAATACTAATACTATTAATACCAGTAGGCAAACATTGGCAGTCTGAGTGATTGTGATGAAAATCATCTAAAATTAATATGAAATAAATCTTAACCAAAAATTAATAATGGTTAACAATGCTTTATCTAATGAAAATTCACAAGAATATTATGACTGATGATTGTAGGTTAATTGCTTATTTGCAATGAAAGCAAGGAAAATGAAATTGGAAGCAATAGTAATCAGAAATTAATAATGGCTAATAATTCTTTATCAAATGGAAATGTAAAAAGTCAAAATAGTTTATTCAGTACCTTTGGTATTTTCATGTAGACAATGGCAGATTCGTTTTTTTCTTTTGCTTTATCATTATTCTGGTCGATTCATGATGTGGTAACTGTTCCAGTATTAAAACTGAAAATAACAAACAACATTGTGAGTTCTCACATGTCCATTTACTCTAAATATAAATCAACCGCTATAAAGAAGCATTTTCATTGGATTCCCGAACAGTTATTTTTTATGCATTATTATAATTATGTAAGTAATCAATAGACATATATTGGGATAAGCTTATGGCTTTAGTGAAAACTAATAGGATTTTATTCACTAGCTTGCAATATGGTTGCATTAGGCATTGTTTTGAAGTACTATAAAATATTGGTCCCGATTCAGTCCCTAATGATTTTTAACACCAGTTCTCAGTAGTCAATTACAGTCCCATTCCAAGTGACTTGAGTCTCAATACATATGACATTAACTGAAGTCTTAACAGCATCTTAATGCCATCTGTAGAGTTCTGTGAATATTTGTTTTATTTTTTATGTGCAATAAAAAAAAACAGTGTTTTTTTTTGTTTTTTTTTTGTTTTTTTTTTTAAATATTAATAAACATTATTTGCTTATACTTCTGAAATGAAGTATTATAATTATTTACTCTCTTAACATTGTTTGGACTGTTTTCCTCATCTTTGTTGCCACATTCACAATATTTCAGCCATTGTCCTTTTGGTGAGCTTGAAAAATGCATAAATTCTCATATTCCCATTTTTCAGTTGTATGATTATATATATTACACACACACACATACATACACACACACATACACACACACACACACACAGGGTGAGCCAAAAGGATGAAGCGTAACACTCAATTTTTTCTACTGTCATATTTTTTTCCTCGTTATTTGTCTATACTTCCTTAGATGGAGTAGTATTTACATTGTTTGGACTGTTGTCCTCATCTTTATTGCCATATTCACGTTTCAGGTGTTGTATGCTTTTTCAGGGGCTTGGACGTAGTACTCTTGAAATTTCAAATCTAACTTTTGATCATTGAGAGATATTCTCATTCCATGTGCCATGCCACTTCCAGATGTCATGTAGTTATTTCACTTTAACTCAAGTCTCAAAGTTATTTGTTCACCACTGCTGTAGCCAGGTATTGAACTCGAAAGTCTTTGTGTCAAGTCACTGAAACTAACCACTCGGCTATGCATCCTTGAGGACATCAGTGTATGAATTTCTGGGACTTATAAACCTAATGTATTTTTTACCAGAGCTCATATTGCAATCATTGATACTAATGATTTTTTTCTAACACTCCATATTACTGGTTCCTATATTATATCCATTTCTATGCCTGACCAGCTTATGAGATTTTTGTGGGTTAGCCTATGCGCTGATTCCTTAAGTTTACATAATTTCCAATGGTGTTCTCTATCTATGAATTCAACTTCATCCCATAGGGGACGGTGATCTGCTTTTTCTTTCCTTATGTGGTCTGCTACACCAGATATATTATCAGAATAATCCACTTGTGCAAAATGAATGTACTGGTTTGACCCAAAAATTTAAATGTTTGACTTAATAAACAAACTTTTTGGCCAACTTCAATACTTGGTTTCTGCTGGTGATATCTTAATTTTAGTTTTAGTTTCATATTCAGAGAGTATTGAACATAAACAAGAAAACTGATAAATGGTAGGAAACCTGGTAGTCTATTAGTGTACAATTTCATTTTCTCATTCGTTTTTAGGTCCTAGGTATGACATTAAACTGCTTAGGCTGGGTAAGAGTATTTAGCTTTGAGTAGTAATTCGTCTAAGAGAAAGAAATCTCTGAAATAAAAATCTCTACACCTACTGTGTAGAAAAGTGTAAGCTGAACTCTTTAACTTTGCTAGATAATCTTCCTAGAGATGGTGTCTCGATAAAAACACCGAGTTCCTAGTCTCTAAAACTGGTTGATGTTAGTAAGAGCATACAGCTGTAAAACTCACTCAAATATTTTATGATGGTTCAATTATGTATGATAAGTGGACCATGTAAAACCCAGCTCATCAAAGACTGTTTAAAGATGAGATTATAGTTAGACTTTACACAAAATTGGGTATCCTGGAAAAGAGTCAACAAGAAAACGCCGTCGAAACTGTTAGCATGGAGATGAATGTTAAATGATGATTCTTGACATTGTTGGGAATTTTTAAAAAGTTTGTTCCAAATTCTGTTAGTGAGTTCAATGTTACTAGAATATTTGTCAGCACCCTAAATATTTTGTTTTCCTTACAGGATCTTTAATAATTATTAGATTGCTGATAAAGTCCTTGAATTTTTTTTACTTTGGTTTATAATCCCTGATTGAGTGACTTGGATTTTCAGTACAGCTTACAGCCATATCCTGTTAGACCACTAGTTCTCATATGATCACTGAAGTTAAGCAACAACAAGCTTGATCAATATCTAGATAGGTGACCACTTTGGAATACTAGCTGCTGTGGGCTTGTATGTATGGGTGGTGTAATGGATAACAGTTTGAAATTGGAATTTGGCTCCCTGATTTCTAATTCCATTTGAGTTTGTTATATTTAAGAAAGGTATGAATCCATCTCTCTTCTCCTCAGATATGAGGTGATTAGTAGGACTTTATTAGTAAAGTATTATCTCCCAAAAAAAAAAGATCTCACAATGTAAAAATATTTTCTGGTTTTAAATAACCTGCAAAGAGTTGATAACCTGTAGAAAAAAAATCGATCTTGTATGATCACCAAAATTAAGCAACGTCTAGCTTGGTTAGTATCTTGGTGGGTGACTACTTGAGAATATCAGTGGTTGTAAGCTTGAATGTGCAGGTTGTATAATGGATAATGGCTTGGAATTAGAAATCAGTGAGCCAAGTTCCAATTTCAGTTGTTTGTTATATTCACATACACACAAATACCATCAGGAAATCACTTCTTGAATAACTTCCTCTCCCCCAGCTATAGGTTAATTAGTAAGATTTCTATCAGTAAGTCATTATCTCAAAAAATATTTAAAATATTTTCTAGCTTTAAATAACATGCAAAAGATTGAAAGGCCATAAAAAGTCAGATTTTCAGCACAAAATTTATATAGCAACTTGATACAAATTCTATTTTGTTCCAAGCAATTCAACACCTATACTGAAGGCTAAAACTAATGACTTTCTGTAAAAAATAACAGCTTTACAGTAAACTTATAGGAACACAGATGTGTGTTGTGGTACAGTGGATATTGGCTCAGAACAAGAAATTGGGGAGCTAAGTTCAAATTCCAGTTGAATTCCTTGCACTCACTTATGTGCAAATACCCTTGGGAAAAGTATTAATCCATCTTTTCCCTCCAGTTATGGGTTAAATAACAAGACAGATTGGGTTCTATAGCCTTGGCTGGCAACCAATCTACCGCAGAAAGTAATGGCAACCTACTGCGGGATAATCATCTGCCCAGTCAGTCATGTTTCTTTTGAGACATGATCGCCCAACCATGTATTATGTATGGCACTTAACTGACTGACTGAAAGAACACAATTAAAATGAAAAACAATCAAACTTTTAGCACCCTTAGCAAAAAAAAAAAAAAACATAACTGACATGTTATTTATGTACAGCTGGCTACTTGTATCAAAGTTTGCCCATCTACAAGGGTGGCTAGCTGATCCCTATTACAGATATTTGCTCAGAGTCCACATTTGGCTTATGCTGCCATTATGCTGAGCAGATCTTAGTTCCAATTTCTTAAGTGAGAGCATGTAATGCTGTGCAAACAACAATTTGAACAAGGTCAGGGTACCCAAACCCTTGATTACCATGGCTTTTGACTTAGAGCTTGCACGACCATTGATGGCTCCTTTAGAGGAGTCAGCTACCTCAACCCATGGTATGGTTTTCAAGCACTTTCCAAAGGTGCTGCATGCTGGGATCGCCTCCTCTAGACCGAAAACATCAAGAATTTACCTTCCTGACAAATCGACCCTGGTGAGATTTTAACCCAGGCTTCATTATCAGAAAGCAAATGTTCTAACCACTCAGCCACACTCCTATATATTATATAGACACATTATATATACAAAAAGATACTGGCAAGAAATTTCTATGTATACCTTCAACCCACCATCAATAAAGTAGGGCCGCAATTGTATGTCAGAATTTAAAATAATTAAATAATACTTGTCATTTTATATCCTTTCTTCTTCTATGTGCCTTGTCCTTTCAGGATGTAGACGATTATGGCCTTCCATGTTTCTCTATCCCTGGTGGCTCTGAGCACACCTTTTCCTGTTACACCATGCAATCCTCGTTCCGTTATCCACCTGATTAGGTCCTTCAAATATGTTATTCGTTGCTTTCCCTGTCTCATTTTCCGTCTATCTGGCCTATGTGTCCTTAAAAAAAAATGTATAACTTGATTTTTGTTTTTTAATCAGTTCTAATCTGTTGCATAGCAAATCTGTTTTCCAATATAAAATCTGTGTGTTTGTTTCTCTATTGTATTAATCTACATGCTACTTTTTAGGTTTCGCCAAACTGTCATTGATTTACATGAAAATATTGTATTTAAATGTTGATTTAATTCATGTTAAATTGTGATTTATGTAATTAAATACTGTTATATTTTTATTTATGCCATGACATTTCTTTTAGTTTTTGCTCATTCTGAATTGACGGTTTAAACTAAAATTACCTTCATGACCACTTATTTCAAATTGGTGACCCTAAATATTATCAGTAAACTTCTGTAGTTGGTTGTTTTGCATTAGTTTAACATTTTGGCTGTCTCAATATTGTATGTATTCATCAATTAGTTTTTTTATATCCAAAAAACCTTTTATATTTTCACATGTAACTTTTATCAGTTTTGTTTATTTGATGAATGTTTTTATTTCTTCCTTTTAATCGGTCATATGCATTGTTTACTAAAGTTGATGTGTTATAAAAAGCTTAACTTGAAAGTCTGTGATCTTGGTTATTTTCTTGACTAAACAGAGTTCCAGTGCTGTCTGCTAGAATAGCTATATGAATTATTGTACAATTTGAGATGGGCACTGAATTACTTCAATGCTTGATATTGCAATTTCCTGTTGTGTAGAGAAGAGTGTATATTAAAACTAGTGTTTCTATCAAACTAAAATTTGCTTAATATTTGCCGACTATCTGGTTTCATTATTACATCTCGGCAAAATATAATTTTACTACAGATTTTCTGGAAGATATTTTTATTGGCGATAGGGCTTCAGAAACTTCTGGATTCAAATTTATTCGGTCAGATTTGTGTGTCTTAGTTGGTGGCTCACTTCTTTCATTTAGTAATGGCGTTTGTTATCTGAATACATTGTGATGTTTTGTATATTGTATAACTTGGTTCTTCCTAAATTTATTGCATGTGGTCTTATGAGTATGTTTTTGCTGATTTGTTAGGCACAACTTGGCTGCACTGATTCGCACACTAATGTAACATTTCTTTTTCTGCGTTTACTGCACTTAGCACCAAATAAGAGATTGTTTCCTCTCGCTTGTTGCCCATCATAATACTCACAAACACAACCCAAGTGATTCTTTTTCATGTTAGACTTTTTATTGTCTTTAGCATTTTGGCTCTTAACATAAATTGCTTTTGTCAGTCTGTGAAGTTTGTTCAAAAGCATTGTTCTGCCATCTGTGTACATATTTGTCTGTCTGAGTGTGTATCTCAGGACAGCTAGAGCAAGTAAAACTCTGAAGAAGCCCTGTTCATTAGAAAAATTTATTAAAAGCCAAAAGGGTAAAACTAAATAAATACAAAAAATTCATGTTGGAGAAAGAAATCTAGCAAAGATGAAAACTGAATATAATTGAAACAGATCTTAATGAGTAATGAATGTAACAAGTAGTTCACTTGCATGAATGTTATAAAGTTGCAGTGTAAATTCTTAGAAAAGTAGAAAGTCACAGTTTGAGAATATTGTGTAAACAGTCAACATGTGGTAAAAGGAGTTCAACATGTTGTGATACAACAGTAAATTAAATGTATACAAAGGGTGGCTAACATAAACAAATGCTAAAATGATATTAAAGAAGTCCAATGTAGAAAGTATAATGTAAGAAAGACACATATTAGTGATGCTATCATAGGGGATAGATTTAGGAGGATAAAAAAAAATATGAACTGTGTGTTTTGATCCTGTGGTTTATTGTTCCAGTTCTGGTGATTACTCTGGACTGAACAGGAAGTCGTAAAAAAGTGGGGATTAATCTAAAATGTATCTAAATTAAAAAGCATATGAAGTTGAAAATAAAACGAGATTCTCTACTGTGGTAACAATGTAAGCTGGTACCCAACTTCTTGTCAACTTCTCAAGCAATGGCCACTATACCTCACTTGCCATCCACTGATCATGTCTATAATCTTTGATTGGTTCCCAGATAATTTTTTATTAGACAGTGCATTGTTTCCAGCTGATATTTAGCACTGATCTCAATAGTTGAGTATACATGCCATCTATTATTTTTTGGCTAGTGATTGTTTTGTCTGACCTGTATAAAAGGACTGTTTCTACTGTTGACCTGAAGAGTTGCACAATCATTTTTTGGAATTCCAGATATTTGTTTTTGGTAGCTTACATTGTTTTGTCCATATCATTGCTGTGTCTTTTTTTTTTTTTTTTTTTTTTTTTTTTTTTTTGAACAGTCCAATCATGATCCCAGATAAAAATATAAAAAATGAGCCACATGCTTTGAGTTTGTATTTTGTGCTGGTTCTGGTGATTACTATGGGCTGAACAAGATCAAAAAGGGCACTAATCTAAAATGTGCCTAAACTAAATATGGGATGAACAATGGAAAAATAAAACAATAAAAGTTTTGTTTTGTGGTAACAGAATGAGAATAATATAAAGATTAAAAATATTTACTTTTGGAGTATATCTGCATATTTTTAAGATTAGAAAGAAAATAGTTAAACGACTAATATAGAATAATTATTCTAATATAGAATTCTAATATAGACTAATATAGAATAATAAAGAATAATATAAATAATGAGAATAATATAAATCTTTCATACTTCTCCAGAACCAGACTAGTCTTTTTTTCTCTGGGGTTTTTCTCTGTGCCATTTAGTGTATTCTAATCATATGTTACTGATTTTTTTTTTTTTTTTTTTTTTCTGTACAAAGGGATTAAAGTATTTCTTTCCTATATACAAAATCTAAATATATCTATCTTAAAAATTGTTTAATTTTCCTGTAATTTCTCAATGTTTTTCTTTTTATTCTTATCTGTGTCCAATGTGGACCTATTTCTGAATGTAGGATAGATTTTTTTTTCTGTGGGTGGAGTGATGGGTTCTGATTTGTGTCTGATGTGGGCATATTTGTAAATGTCTGATAACACATTTTTTTCAATTACAGATAAAAGTGTAGCTATCCTAACCATTTCCAACTTCATGTATAATTCAATGGCTATATAGTACTTGTTTTAGGAGCATTAAAAATATATATTCACTTAGTGCTAACCAATGTTTTTTCAATTGACATAATGAGTGATTGCGTCATTGTGACTTACAAAGTATTGCCACATGTACTTAAACAGTGTGATTCCAAGCAGAATTCTATTAAAAAAAAACCTGTTCATGACTACATACATACACACAAAAACACACACACACACGCACATATATATATATATATATATATATATATATATATATATATATATTTTTATATATAAGATAAAGAACAAATATTTTATCTTATGCTGTCAGATTTTTATCCATATTTGATTTTTAACTATATATAATATATTTTCATTCAGAATTCAGCTGATTATGCCATCTTGGTTTCAACCTCTCATTATCTTCAGGCATTTTATATAATTACTTCCACTAAATCACTGAAAAAACAGCATAGTATGAATAAAAAAGGCCCAAAACTTAATAAAAATGAGCTTTTTCCATCAAAATGTTTATTATTAAGAGGAAAAATCAGTTTTTTTATTATTTAAAAAAAAATTTTAATCTCTTGTAACACATTCAAAATTTTGGTAAAAAATCTTTTCTTTTTAGTTAGCAGGTAACCAAATTGTTACAAGAGTTTACAATGGAAAATGTAATATTGCATAATTCAGTTTTTTCCTGTGATAAACACATTAATTTGGAAATTCTGCCAAAAATCAAATAATTGTCAGATTTTAATGAAACTTTCAGAACTTATTCACAAATAAATTATTTTTTGAAATTATTAGTTTTTAAAAATATTGGTGTATATATATATATATATATATTACATCTGTTACCCCCACTATATCTAAATTGATGAAATTTTAAGAAATTAAATTTTGTTGGGAAAATTGTTTTTATTAATCAAATGCAGGACTCATTGGAGAATGTAAATCATCTTTTACTTTTTTGAAACATTTCACTTTTATTTCCAAAAATCTGATCCAAATAGTAAAATAAAAAATGCAATATAGCTAAGACATTATTTGATTTGATAAGCTTTTAATTGCTTTAATAAATAACATAAATTAAGGACATTATCGCCTGAACCAAAAACTTTTTTTGATTAATAATGAAATTTTAAAAGAATTTTCTTTTATTTATTTTTTTCAATTACAACAATTTATAAAGTTTCAAAAATATTTTAAAATACTTCAAAGATTTTTTTCAGTTTATAAACTATTTAACTGAAGATTAGATTTACTTTTCGAAAAGTAAAAAAGTTTAACACAAATCATCATGCCTTTGCGTTTTTAAAATGATTTTTAATTGTTTTTTTGTGTAGTTATTTTTTTTTAATATGGTAATTTCTATGCATACATTAAAGGATCATGTGTTTCAGAGTTTCTTTTCCTTAAAAGAAAAAAATTTGTACAATTATCTCACTAGTGATTTCTACAACTTATCTGTTAACAAATTTCAATTACAGAGGAAATCTTAAAAAAAAGTTCAACTGTGTTTAAGAAATAATTTTATTGTAAATTTCATACTAAAAATAAGTAATACTTGCATAAATCAGATTAATTTAACATTACTTTTTGAAAATTAGCAAATTTAATGTGTAACAGATGTATATTTTATTTTTGCAAAATTTTTAAAACTGAGAATTATCTTTTATTCACAAAAGTGTCAATCACTCAGAAATGGTCGAAAAATTGAAAGATTAAAAGTCTCAAAATTTTAGATTTCAATCAATATAATTTCTGTTTGAAATACACAAGAGTATTTTGCTTATAGGAAACAGTAAATTTAATTATTCACCTTTCAGTTAAAACTAAAAAGTTTCAAGAAAACTTATTATTAAAATTCAATTTAAGAGTTATCGAAAATGAGATTTGTGTTGTGGTGCAGTGGATATCAGTTTGGAATGAGAAATCAGAGAACCAAGTTCGAATTTCAGTTGAATTCTTTGCATTTACTTACCTGCAAATACCCTTGGGAAAGGTATTAATCCATCTCTTCCCTCCAACTATGGATCAAGTAACGGGAAAGATTGGGTTTTGTAGCCTTGGTTACTAACCAATCTTCTGCAGAAAGTAATGGCAATCTACTGCTTTCCATGTGTATTTAAATGAGACCTAATAGAGATATGGTCAGTGAATCTTTTTGTTACACATGTTGTAGTATATCCAATGGACATGTGGCTATTCACTTTCTGACCATGAAGTCAATGTTTGAATCTCACCATGGTCGATTTGTCAGGAAGGTGACTTGATGTTATCAGTTTGGAGAAGGGGATCCTAATGTGCGGAACCTTTGGAAAGTGCTTGAAAACCATACCATGTGTTGACCCAAGCCTTGTGAGTGAAATTGAGTAGATGGCTCCCTTTGGGGAGTCATCAATGATTCTGGTGTCTCAGTCACAAGTCATTGTGACCGAGGTTTTGAGCATCCTGGCCTTGTTCAGACTGTTGCTCACACTAGATGACATGCTCTCACCCAGAAACTATAACTAACATCCGCTCAGCATAGTTGCAGTACAAACCACAGGTGGGCTCTGAACAATATTATATAAGGACATTTAAATTAATAAATAATATTGGTTCACAGTAATTTAGATTTTGCAGGTGAATTATTTTTAACAATGAGGCTAGCAGTTATATATTCACCCCAAGCAAAGTGATAATGCCACTAAGACACAAGGGGCTACTTGGGATTGAAAGAGAATGAGAAAACTTTACAAGGAACCATATATCCAATCCTAAATAGTAAACAAGAGATAAAACTATACTCCTGTCCAAGAAACCAGAGGGGTGAATTTATCTATCGAATGCTAGTCTCAAGAGTCATCTTAGGAGTTATGGATGCTGAAATGAGATGGAAGCCATCACAAATGATGTGAACAGTGTGATAGTGGCTCTTATCTGAGTAAGATATATTTATCTCCATATATGTGTGTATATATTTATTTAATTTTACCATAAAATAAAGTATGCAAGTATTCAGCAAGAATAAAAGTACAAATGTTTAATGCCAAAAGACAGTTCATGTATTTTTTTTAATCATTTCACACCAAGCAAGACAATAAAGCCACTAAGATGCAGGTTGCTACTGTGTGTGAAAGAATATAAGAAAAAGAAAAATATTAAGGACGAAGAATAAAAAAAAAGGAATTAAGATGGAAGATGGTGACTGAGAATGCATTTAAATTTTACAAATTAATAATAAAATTGTTTATACTTTGACATACTACACTATGACTGAGTTTCATGTAAGACGGAATCTTCAAGTTGGAATATTGATAGGAACTCGATTGATTGGGGCAATTTATTTATTTTTTATTTATTTATTTTTCTTTTTTAATCGTATCACCTCGAGCAAGGCGGTAACGCCACTGATGTGCAGGGGGCTACTTAATAGTGAAAAGATTGGAAAAGAGAAAGCCAGAAACCACATCCTAAACAGGGAACAAGGGATGAGCCTCTTAACCTGTTCAATAGACGTGGGTGGGGTGTGATCCAGGCGATAGATAGATCTATTAATTGGAGTAGATAGATCTATCTACTCCAATTGTGCTGATACCATTGAATTATTGAACTTACATATGCAGTTACATTGGATGTATATTCTTTACTAAATATTTTTTCCATGCAGGTCACCAATTCATTTTTTTTTTTTTTTTTTTTTAAATCATTTCACCCCAAACAAGGCAAGACTGTTACTGATGTGCAGAGAGTTACAGTGAGAGAAAAAAACATTCAAGGGATGTCAAAGAAAGGATAAGAGATGGATGGGAATCAATTCACGTTACATTTAAACATTCAAAGATCCTAGCTATCAGGGAAGTGTGAGAAAAGAAACTAGTAGAGTAGAAGAGTAGATTTCATTTAACTATTTTGACAATATAAGGGTGGGACTTTGATGCTAATCTAGTAGCACATGTGGTTGGAGAACCAGAGCAAAAAAGCTTGTGAGAGCAGTTGTAGAAAAGACAGAGAGAAGCCACATTATGTCAGTAAGAAAGTGATTGAAGGCAGACTGCCAAGTCAAGATCAACTATATTGCAGATTCTTTGTATGTATATATATATATATATATATATATATATAGTGTATCGAGGCAGCAAATAATTTTCTAAACATATGCTGTTAAATATAAGAGATAATGAATGTCTATTATGTTTAATCATGAGCCATTCTAAACATCGTATTTTGGCTTTAAATTCAGTTGAAAATAAAGACAAAAGTTCTCCAACATTTGGATAATTTTTTATTAATTTGCTTCTAAGCTTTTGGCTCACATGAGCCATCTTCAGAGAGGTTATTTAGACTGTAATACAATAACATCCATCATCACCGACAATTTTATTTTGTGTTGACATAGCATTAGTTACCAAAAATAATAAATGCAGTTCTCAAATTTGCAATGCGGTTTTATGATGTCACACTGCATGATAGCGCGAAATGACAACAAAACCATTAATTCAAATGCAATGTAATGTTATGTCCGGATTTAAAGATGATTTTATTGAGTGTTGGTTGTTTAGATTTGATGTACATGGCCTCCAATATCTGAAGGTTCCTCTTACTGTGTGTATGAGTAAGTATCACTGTGTATATATATATATATATATATATATATATATATATATATATATAGCTTCAAATTAGATCTTTCTGATTCCCTCCACATTAAAACCTGTTGGCCAGATGAGAACACTATGAAAACAAGAAAATATAAAATGTTACTTTCTGCACAGGTTCTTAAAGTATCACATTTGACTTATAAAACAAATCACCTCAAAAATATAAAATACAATTTAAGTGTTGGAGCAAACCACTAAAGTTTCCACTAAAATAAAAGCATGACAAAAAAATGCTGAGTCATGTATCCACCATGACTGCTTTAAAGGACCCACTTGTGACACTCAAAGCAGTTGCAAGCACTCACAGGTTTCACCAGTGGCTTCCTGGTCAACCAACTAGTCACAAGAAACAATGTTCTCAATCAACTCCTACATCCTCCAGGTCACTTTCCCCTGCCACACACACACACACACACACAGACATTTTGTTTTCATCCATTATTCTGACAATACAGATAATTTTTTTTAACATATCTTGTCTCCTTTCCTTTTTATCTTACTGACAGTACTTTGCTATTGTTGTTTGTTCTCTTGTAACCTGTAAACAGTATTTCTCTCACACACTCTGCATATTTTTTCCTCCCCTGTCTGTTTGGCAAACAAATATTACTGGCTGGTTGTAGAACTGAAGGAATTCAATATTAATCCAAGAATTCATATCAATTTATTACAAAGATCAAGACTACTTGAGACTGATTTGCAAATCTTTGTAAACATCCAAAATAAAATTTTCATAGATGTTGTGTAATACCACCAAATTGTTGGTTTAGAAGACCACTATTACTGCCAACCAGGAATTAAATATTATGAGAAAAAAAATGATAAATAAACTTTGCAAATTGTTATTTTTTTTAATGTAGATAGAATTCAGGTAAATCTTCAATATTTTATTTCGTGTTCTTGTAAAAAGAAAAAGTAGATTCAAATAGAGTTTGTTTTTTTTAATCATATCACCCTGGGCAAGGCGGTAAGGCCACTGGTGTGCAGGGGGCTACATAAGAGTGAAAAGATTGGAAAAGAGAAAGCCGGAAACCACATCCTAAACAGGGAACAAGGGATGAGCCTCTTAACCTGTTCAATAGACGTGGGTGGAGTGTGAACCGGGCGATAGTTCAGTCTATCTACTCCAATTGAAAATAAACAAAAAGGAAAAGTGAAAAGATTGGAAAAGAGAAACGTGATTAAAATTAGCAGATAAATCTTTGTCTCCTTCTTTCCTCTGTGTTTTATAGACGATGATGTATATTGTAGCTTTTTAGGTTTGAATCCAGTGTGAGCAGAGAAATAACCTTTTGCTGTTCATAGTTTTTTGCTGGTGTGCTAAAAAAAAAAAAAAAAAGAAATTGAGGATTTTAAAAACTTGACTGATGTTACTACTCAAAGGAAATTAGAACATTTTAAAGATTGAGTTTTTTCTTTCAGGAAGAAGAAATGGATAAAATAAATTGGTATTTAATTCACTGTTAGCAATCAATCTGTTTTTTCTTTCTGTCTTTTTTAATTAAAAATACCTTCTTTTTTTTTATTACTCAAATATGAAAAGCAGTTCATTGGATAATCGCTTCTTCCAGATCAACGCTGACATTTTAAACATTTCTTCAGTATCTTCCTTCCCCTCTTTCAAATTCATATCCTTTACTTTGCACTACGTACTTCATTTTTTTTTTTTTTCATTCAATTAACAGAAGTAACTTTATGTTTTCAATTTGCAGAAGATGTTTTTTGGTTGGTTTCTTTATCTAACAGATTTTTGTCATCAAATAATTTCTAGCCAATGAACAATTTTCTTTATTCTTTCAGGTGAGTATGCATATGACTTTCTCAAAGTTACTGTAGGTAAGATACAAATGAATTTTTCCTCTTTGATTATTCATCTTAAATGTTTGTTTTTCAGTGAATCTTACAGATGGCTTACAGTCACTCTTTTCACCTGGTGAAAATTAGTTGATTCTGAAAAGCCTGAGATTTTCATTACTTTTTCTCTGTTTATTACAATGAGCAGGTAGTATTATTTTGTCTTTGCATTGCAAAAGTGAAATAAGCTTAAAAACAAACTACATCCATGAAAATCAACTAATTCTCCTATATGCCATGTCTCTACAGGATGTTCTTGATTATGGCTCTCCACAAGTTTTTGTACTTTGTAGCTCTTAATAAAATTTATCTTTTTTTTTTTGCTGTCTCCTAAACCCTACTCTGCGATCGATTCACTTAAGCTCACTAGGTAGATTATGCGTTGTTTTCCTCTGTCCCTCTTGACCATTTTCTCTAAAACTTTGTCATTGTTTACATGTTCAGTTCACAGTATTCTCAGTATCCTACTGTAGAACCACAGTTTTGTTGCTTCAAGTCTCTTCATTTATAAGATTATCATCCCACATTCACTGTCATTACGTAATAGTTCAGTATTTTTTTTTTTGTTTCTAACAAATGTTAATACTTTGCTTGGCTTTTGGAAGGCATTTTTTGCTATAGCACTTTTCAAAATACAAAGAATTTTTCTCATTATTTTTTCTTTTCTCAAAACTTTATTTTCAGACGACTATAGCAGGAAATAATTTGAAAAACAAAAACACAAAACTTTTCGAATTTTTATTTTTGTATTGAATGAATGGAAATAAAAATCTTTTTAAATTTCTTTTTGGAGTAAAAAGAGACTAAAAAATGTAATTATAATAAATGCCTTTCTATGTAAAGTTGATGCGCAAAGAAAAACAACCAGATATCACTTTAAAAATTAGAATCAAGTATAAATTTTATTGTTTTCACTTTTTGAATGACAAATCTGATTTTAAGTTGAAATTATTGAACTTTAAATACCTTGAAAAGGATGATTATAATGGGGGATGTTTTAATATTTTATTTGCAGCAAACTGGTTGTTTACAGAAAATACTAAATGTCTTACAAATAATACTTCTTCAGTTCCATAATAGTAATTACATATTATGGGATAGAAGTAGCATTGTTTTTTTTTTGTTTTTTTTGTTTTCTTTTCACTTTTTTCTTTTAAACTGAAAATTCTCTTCTTTTTTTTTTCTTTAATTGTTATAAATTTATTTTATATTTTTAATGCTCTGTTGCTCACCTACAAATACTGTTAGAATTATACATGCTCTCTCTCTCACACACACATATATATATATATATATATATAAAACAGTTATTAGTCAGTCAAATTAGACCAGTAAACAATTATTAAAAAGTGCTCAATACATATTTAAAGAAAACTTTAGCATGTAGATTTTTTAAATCACCAAATTAGGAAGATCAGCCAATTACACAACCATGATTTTAAACTTTTGCTATCATCATTAACTGATTTGATTATCCAATGCTTTTATGAATGTATAACAGGAATTTTAAAATAAAGGAGAAGTCAAGACTAGCAAAATAAGATTGCACATATTTCCATCCATGTTTGTACGAGCCGAAAATGTATTTTTTAATGTGTAAACATCCAGACATTATTTTGGACCTTTCATTTAGCAACCTTTCTCATTCTGGAAATGACACTATAGCTAACTTTCCTTCTTGGAACAATCTGCAGATCACCATCATTGCAAAATCTGGCCTTTCTGAATATACTCTAAAGCAAACATACAAAGCAGAAGCTCAAGATATAAATGAACAGAGCAAAATACATGTAAGTTGTACTGAAGGCAATTTAAAAAAAATGTTGGTATGATCACAAATCTACATTCAAGCAAGAAAGCCTTAAAAATTGTACCAAACTAGCTAACTACATGTGGAAATCAAGAGTATATTCCAGAATGAGAAAGATTAATTTGAATATATATATATATATATATATATATTAGAGAGATAACCTAAAGAGCCAACAAACCTACCTAGGTTTCACCTAACCGAATCTTCAGGGAAGGCTGGCTTCCCTAAAGATCCGGGCAGGTGAAACCTAGGTAGGTTTGTTGGCTCTTTAGGTTATCTATTTTGTCTGCTCTGCTTACATATTGAGTGCTTTTTTGTTATAGATTACTCGTCTCGGATTTTTTTCTTTGGGCTACGTACTTTGACTGATGTTCACGTGCTTAGCTCTTTCTTTTTTTACATCCATATTTTCCTTCCGGTTATATACTCGGAGGGTTTTTCGAAATGAGTATAGTGATAAGTTTACATTTTTATATATATATATATATATATATATATATACACACACACACACACACATACACTTGAGGAATGTGTTCTCTGACAGAATTTGGACCTGTGTTTCCCGAGGAACATTAGATCTAACATGCTTTGGCATTTCAGCTAAGAGTGCATCAATGATCAAACAAAGTTGAAAAGTGCCTTTAAACACAGATTTTTCTCTGACTATTGACATAGACATATCTGCTCAGTCTCATGTGCTAATGTAAACTATGCCATTTGTTCAAATACTTTCAACTTTTGTAGTCATCATCAAGAGCCAACTATGAAAGTTTGAAGTACTTGAATGAAAATAACAAAATGTGAGGTTTAGATGGTTTATCAATTTAATATTTAGCAATGATAGAAATAAATGTAAAACCAATGTCTTCTTTCTGCTGTTCTTATAATTATTTAATGACTTTTGTAAATTGGCTGAATCTGAATCCAGATTGATCAGATCGCTGCTTTTGGAAGGCATATTTTGCTATTCCTATGCATCTTCGGATTTTGATGTCATATTTTTCATCTTCATCATAATGAAGTATTATAATAATACTTCATTATAATATTTGGATTCTCATTGTGGTGTAGTGAATATCAGCTTAGAATGAGAAATCAGGGAGCTGAGTTCGAATTCCAGTTGAATTCCTTGCAATCACTTATGTGCAAATACCCTTAGGAAAGGTATTAATACATCTCTTCCCTCCAGTTATGGATTAAATAACAGGATAGAATGGGTTCTATAGCCTCGGTCAGCAACCAGTCTACTGCAGAAAGTAATGGCAACCTACCACAGGATAATCATCTGCCCAGTCAGTCATGTCCCTTTCAAGACATGATTGCCAAAGATGTGTCACATATGGCACTTAATTGACTGATTTTAATACTTGCTAGATATTTAAATTTTTACACTTGCTGATATTGGTCTCTCCAATTCGTAGTTTGCATCTTTGGCTTTTCCTTTTGCTGAGAGCCATTCACTCTATCTTGTTACGATTTATATTTAGTCCTTTTTTCTCACTTTCTTTTACTATCTTCTGTTGAAGTTTTTGTAGTTTGTTTTCTCTGCCTGCTATTAATGCTATATCATTTGCATATCTAATATTAATAATGAATCCTGGTGGGACTTCTTATTCTCTTTGGATCACTTCACTGTAAAGGTTGAATATGTCCAGTTAGACAACACATCTTTTTCTAATGCCCCTGTCTATTTTTGTGTATTTACTGAATTCATTTTCCATCCATTTACTTCCAGTATAGATTCTGGGTTATTTTAATATTCTTCTCAAATAAATCAAGCTAAAATCAATCAAACAGTTCTTTGTGATATATTTTATCAAAGGCATTTGTATAAACTATAAAACTTAATGATATGTCCCGGAAAGGGATATATATATATATATCATTCAAGGTAGTAAGCGGTTTAGGCAAATGTAACCAGGTAGGACAATCTAGTATGTAGACATAATGGACAGTACTCATCGTATGCAATGTCCTGAGATGTAGGTGTATTCAATAGCTGTAGACCTATGGAAGTAGACCGCTAGTGGTTGACCTCTATGCATCCTCACCTTCATATGTATTTATGGCTGACATCAGCCAATCACATTACTGTGAGAGGGAACCAAGGTGTATGCATATTCATTACATCACTTAAATATACAATCGAGCATCTTACATTATTCTTCATAAATATGGAAATAAGTTTTCTAAATTATTCTTAAAATTTCTTCAAGTATCCAACTTCACAGACAACTGTTGTGCAAAATAAAAATACCAAATATAAAAGAAAAGGAACATAGATTATCTTTGTTCATGCTGAATTTTATATTACTTTTCATTCATAATAATTGTTGCATAGTTTATGAATTGTGTTTTCAAATGTAACAATTATAGGTCAAAAATGGTATCAATAAAATCTAAAGAAAACTTGATATTAAATTTTTAAATTATTTACTCGTTTTGTTTTAATCTTATGATGTTTCGAATGTTGTGCCCTCAAGCCTTCATCAGATGCTTGTTGATTTAAATAATCTTATTCTAACTGCTTATACTATAAACTTTAAAAATTGACACTGACTAGTATAAAAATGAAATATGCACACAAATTTTAGAGGTAAATTTTCATTGAAGAACAAAAAATGAGAGTGAGGTATTTATTTTTTCTTAACTTCTCATTTCAAGTATTCTCAGTTACCATGTACATAAGTTATACTTGGACTGTTGCTCTCATTTTTATTTTTGTTATCAAAATGTCATGGCCATTGTAGCCTCCAGCCTTCATCAGGTGCTTGTTGAAGCAAGTAATCTTCAAAGAAATTTAACTAAATCCTTTATTCAATCTTAAGCCAAGTAGTGCAAACTCTGATTCTTTGAAAACAGATGACAATAAAGCATATATTAACGAAATGCCAGAAATAGAGATATCCATAACAAATACTACAAAGTAAATGAAATCATGGTATTATTTCATAAGGTAACGCCACACCAAATTATTGAGTACTTAAAAAAACTCAGACACATAACTTTGAAAGTAATTAAAAATTTGTGCAGCCCAAAAGTTTAAAAAAAAAAGTTCTTGGCCTTAAATGACCCTGTAACGGTTGATAAGCCGTTAAGCAAACAATCAATCAATCAGTCTACCTTATATGAAGGGGTTATCGGAGAAAATACAAAGGATCTGTGGTCCATATAACATCAGGATGACCTTCAGAAGTGGTTCTACACTTTGCAGGTACCTCTCCAGAGTAAAACCCCCAACAGGACATGATGCCATTCCATGTATTTATGGAAAGGAATTTAAAGGAGAAACAGGCCGCCCCTTTAAGGTCAGGCTATAAAAACATCCCAAGGCCATAACATAAGGGTAGATAGAAAAATTAGCCCAAATGCACATTCTGCAACCAGCAGATGACAATAAAACATATATTAATGGAATGCTGAAAATACAGAGATATCCGTAATAAATACTACAAAGTAAATGGAATCAAGGAATTATTTCATAAGGTAACGCCACACCAGATTATTGAGTACTTCAAAAAAACTCAACTCTTTAAATTACTTTAAACAATCCTGATAAAAACCTTGAAAGCAACCAAAAATCTAAAGACACATAACTTTGAAAGTAATTAAAAATTTGTGCAGCCCAAAAGTTTAAAAAAAAAAAGAAAGTTCCCAGCCTTAAATGACCCTGTAGCAGTTGATAGGCCGTTAAGCAAACAAACAATCAATCAATCAATCAATCTGAATCTTTGAAAACAAAGCAAGTAATATTTGAGCAGTACTAAAAAGAACAAGGTGAGATATCCCTAGGCAACCAGAGTAAACCTTATTTTTCCATCATTTACGAAGTCTGAATAGCTTATCACTGCAAACAAGGTGCTCTTTGTCTGAGCTCATATGACGGAAACACTCATAATGTAAAATCTGTTTAAAAGGAAAGGTTCTGTGGGAGGAAAAAAGTATAAATGATAATGAAAGCAGGATATTTGAATACGAGTAATGATTAGTAATTTTGGATGTAAGATTTATTTTTGACTTAGGAAATTCTCCATTACAACAGTAAAGAATATTTTGGTTTGCAAATGATTTAGTTGAATTGCTTTTTGTAGGTGCTCATTAACCATAGCAGCCTCATCATGCTTTTCTTTCACATATTTAAATCATTTTAAATTTAAACTTTTATCAGTGAAAAGACCAAAATAACTGAAATTATTTGTTGCATTTTACTATTATTACATAAACAGACATTGGCAAATATAAGAGGTAATTTACTTTAAGGTAAAGACTTGCTAATAATTTAACCATGTTAACACATTTCTTATAGAATTGATAGGAGTAAGTAAATAAAATTAACATCACAAATGATACAAACTCTAAATATGACAAATTGTATAAAAAAATATTTACCAAATTTTCAATTATTTTAAAAATATTTTTGTTCAGTTTATAATCAGAAGAATTTTATTTAAAAAATATTTTAGATTTTTTCTATCATTTAAAAAAAAACAACATTTATGTGGAAACATGGCCCTTATTTTAATTTGAAGTACTAGAGAACTTCTGTCTTTTTTTTTTATGAATATGTTTGTTTTATACAGAGAAAAATAGTGTTGTGAACAAAAGGTCCCAACCATTTTTTTTTCTTCTTAAATCAGTTCACTCTAAACAAGGTAATAACACCACTAAGATGCAAGAGGCTACTGGGAGTGAAAAAGAATGAAAAGACTGGAACTGGAAACTCAATGCTAAATAGGAAACGAGGGATAATCTTCTACTCCTGTTCAAAAAATAGAGGAGGAGTGTGAACCAGAGAGTAGGTGAACCTATTTATTAAAAAAAAAATTATATTTCAGAGTTTAGGCAGACACGTTAAAAGTATGGAATTGAAGCAGACTTTAGAAAGAATTGGAAACCCAATCCTAAACAGGAAATACAAAATAAACCTCTACTCCCATTCAAAAGATCCAGGCAGGCACGGAAATCTGGGTATTAAAATGTGTTGAAGTTTTACAATAGGCACTGCAGCCAAAAATGATCATGTCTTGAAAGAGACATGACTGACTTGGCAGAAGATTTTCCTGCATTAAATTGCCATTACTTTCTGCAGTAGAATGGTTTCCAACCAATTCTATAGAACCCAATCTGTTCTGCTATTCAATTCCTACCTGGAGGGAGAAGAGATGGATTAATACCTTTCCCAAAAGTATTTTCGTGTAAGTAAATGAAACGAATTTGCCTAAGAACTCTGTATCATATTTGCTATGTAAATTCATTGTCAATTGATCATCCTAGGAGCCAAAACAAACATACTCACAGAATATGATTTCTTAAAATGCAAAAAAAAAAAAAAACAAAGTTAAGTTTTAAAATTTGTAATCTAGAGTTAATTTTTTTTTCTCCTCATGTATCATTATTGGTTAAGCACTCCAGATTACAAGTTTAAAAAAAACAAAACTTGTTTTTTTTTACATTTACAGAAATCATGTTGTAATGAGCATATTTGATTTGGCTTCTAGAGGAATATCATATTATAATTGAACCCCATCTCCATTAACTTCCAATTAAATTTACTAAAGTGTGTTTTTTTTTTTTAATTCATATGAAATGCTTAATTTATGATATAAAACCAAAGTGCCTGTTGTACAACACTACCTTAAATATTAAATAAATGGATATAATCAAATGGATTCTCTTTGGATTGACTGTTTTAAAAAGATATTAGAATCTAGATTCTTAAAGATTACAATCAAAATTGTTGCTTTCAAATAATTCAAGAAATTTTTTTTTTACCTTGAGCAAAAAAAGGCAAAAACAATCAAATAGAGGATTTAAGATGAAATTCTATTGAATTTCTTTTCTAATATTTTTTTAGCAAAGTTTTCTTTAAAGCATCTATTCTAATTTGTATATGACCTTATTTTTAATTATGAACTTTTTTCTATGTTAATTACAAAATTTATTCTTATGCTTTTATGCATAGTCAAGTGAATGCTGATGATCTCATCTGGAATTTGAATTTGGCTTACTGTTTGATACACTAGTATTTATTTTTCTAAAATAAATGCTTACAAAGAGGCCTGGAATTAGGGTGCATTCAGTTTTTGTTAATCACTCACTCAATCTCTCATGCAAGTGGCAGACTTCCTCCACACTTTTCCCCAATAACCCTGGAGGACATGTTTCTCTTCTAGATCTCTTTACCTCTAACCCTAACTTATGTTGTGCTATGCAACTCTACCCTCTTGGCAACTTGCATCACGAGGTGGTTTTTGTAAAAATCATTTTCTTTGCACTCCCCTACCAGCCAAGAAGCTCCTACTAACAGAATATATTTTCATTATCAACATGTGAATTAGGACTTTTTCCTTCATGACATCCCTTGGAATGATATTTTTAATCTTTCTGTTCAGAAATGTGCCTCTGAGGACTCCTTCTGGGTTGAAAGCCAGCATCAATGCTTTCATTCCAGCAAAGAAATTCCAAGTTAAATCTCCATTTGCATGCTTTGCTATAGCCTACAGGAATGACTTATGTACAAAAACACAGCTTTACAGAAGTGACATGCCTGACTATAACAGATGTTTTCTTGTCTTTGCTCGTAATGAGTGCAACATGTCTTAAATGAAGCAAAGTTATTATTTGCTGCTAAAATCTTGCAAGTTTAGAGATTATTGATAACTCTGCAAGAATGTGCTGAACAGCATATTCTCAATCTCTTCTCTATTCAATCAATTCGAAGCCCTGAAATTTACAGCATGCTTTGCTTGGAAATTCTCTTCCAACTCTACATTTGACTCATAAGTTAAATAAGTTGGTCAACCGCTTGGTCAAGGACAACCCAAAGATTCCCTTTTCTTTCACTATCTTGCAGCAGGAGTAGGTACGATTCTATCTCTGGATATCTCCACTTTCACTCGCTTCTTCTCTTTAATGCTAAGTGCTTAGCAGAGAGATATTGATGCCATTTTTAAAGTCTTTGGTATGACCTAGCTGGGGATTGAACCCTCAACCTCTTGCAATTCAGGTGAGCACTCTACCATTGCATTATAGCCAGTATTCTGGAGTACCCATACCCAATTTCCCAGTCCTTCCTAAACTCTTCAACTATTGCCTCTCTGCTTCCTACTTCCCAGCTTGTTGGAAAGGTCTCTGTAGTTTCTGTTTTTAAGAACTCTGGAGAACACTTCTGACCTCTCTATTGCCCTATTATTTTTGTACCACTTTTCGATAAAGTATTTGAGGCTCTAATCCTTGTTGAAGTGGTTAAGCATTTCACCTCTCACAATCTACTCTCTGACAAACAATATGGCTTCTGTTTCACCAGGTCGACTGCTGATGTGCTAATTGTCATCACTGAATATGTATACCAAGCTCTTGATAATATCAGCGAAGCTCAAACTGTAGCTCAAGATATCTCAAAGGTGTAAGATAGGGTTTGGTATGCTGGCTGTTTATGCAAGTTCCAGAGCTACAATACTACAGGATGTTTGCTTAATCCAATAATTCCTATTAAATTGTGAAATGATGGTCATTTTGAACAGGCATCTCCCCACCCAAAGACTCTATCCTAGGTCCTACTCTGTTTCTGATATTCATCAGTGATTTTTCTGATGTCATCAGTTGCCAAGTTGGAATTTATGCATGACATTACCATTTACTTTCATCTCAGTAGAAAAAAGTCAAAGCTGATAAAGTAAACCTGACCATTGTTCTTAAAAAGCACCTCTAATCAGTGGTTAACTGGGGTAGGAAATAGCTTGTAACTTTTAATGCCTCTAAAACGAAACTACTTTCTTTCAATCACCATAGGCAAATTTCCTGTCTGCCATCAGCATGTCTGATACTAGTCTTCTAGATCTTTTTTTTTTTTTTATGACCTGACCACATGAATTTAAGCATGTTACTAGATTGGCTTTCAGGTCTCACCTTTTTACCATTGAAAGTGTTAAATGTAACTGTGACTTCTACTTCAACAGTTGTTCTTGTGGAACACCCTTCCATTTACTTGGTTCCCTGATAACTACAATCTTCAAAAATGTAAATGCAATGTCATCGTCTATCTTCTTGAATCCCATTCATCATTTATTACTTCCTCAATATCTCCTATACCCAATTTTTTCTCTTACTTTCTGTTTCTATAACACCCTGTGTATTTGTGGCATTCCTGCCTTGATTGGGGTGAAATGATTAAACAACAACAAAAAAAAGCAACAAAAATAGATTTTACCTTAAATTTACTTGTGGCACCACATGTTGTTTGTTCATCCTTAAGTATGGCCTTGGTGTCTATATTCGCAAACATCTCCCACTGGTGAGGGAACTCTCTCTTGAGGCCACAGATTGTTCTTATATGCTTTCAACTTTCACAATTAAACTCGGTTATCTCTTCATATCTTTCCCCTTCTTCTCATGACTTTTGCTTTTTAGATAAAATTTCTGATAGTATAGATAAGGTCTTCTCTCTGCATTCATCTGTATATATCATTGTGTTCAACAACTTCAATGCCTATCATGTCAAGTGGCTTCATCACTAACTTTACTGACCTAGCTGGCATCCAAACTTTAAACTTCTCTGTTGCTCAATCTCTCATGTAAATAGTAGACTTCCCTATGTGTTTCCCTAGTAATTCTGACACACACACTTTTCTACTTGATCTCTTCCTTATCTCCTCCCTGGATTTATAGGATATTTTGCAGCTTTGTGCTCTTGTGAACTCTGACCATGCGGTAGTATCTGTAGATATGTTTTTCTGCTTACCAATCAAACAAGAAGCCTCTATTAACAGAAAATCTTTCTATTATCATTACAGTGATTAGGACTCATTTCCTGATTTTTGTTATGATACTCTTTGACTTTTAATGTCATTTCTCCTGTTTTTTTTTACCCCCTAGTAACCCCATGCATCCCAGTGGCATTATCATCTTGCTTGGGGTAAAAAAAGAAAAAAGTCAAGTTACCCTCATTTTCAAATTACCAAGGTCTAGCTATGACATCAGTCACCTTCTTTACCATAATAGAGGCTGCAGGTCATACAGAAGATGTATTTTGGAAAGCATATTTTAATTTTACATAAGAGATAAATGTTTCAGTTTGAAATATATACATTTTACCATTTTTGTGAAATAGGCATTTTTTTCCTTATATGATAAAGATGTATAATTAAATTAGTTATACCTGGGAAGTGTTTTAACAGAGGATGGAAAGTGTGACATTGATGTCTGAAGGTGAATTGGCATGGCCAAGAATGCATTCGAGAAGCTGAGTAGAGTATTGAGAAACAGAAAAATTTCACTGGATACAACTAAAAGAGTACTGGATTGTTATGTGATGTCTCTTCTTCAATATGGCAGTGAAAGTTAGGCCATCTCCTCAAAGATGGAGAGACTTGAATCAATCGAAATGTTGTTCTACAGAAGGATGCTGAGAATATCATGGACCAAGCATGTGAGCAACGATGAGATTTGGAAGAGAATGGAAACAAAACAAAAACTAATGTTTAACATGGGGAATTGACAGCTGAAGTTCGTAGGACATGGAAGGAGGGATTGGCGATTCTGATACTCACAGGTATGATAGAGGGAACTTGAGCAAATAGATAGCAGAGCAGGGTTTGGGAGAGGTAATAGGAGAAAGTGTGTTAATAGCTACTAAGTATAGGGAGATGTGGAAGGCCATGATTGCCTACATCTTGAAGAGACATGGCACATAGAAAATATAATTCAAAAATCAGTTTTATGATTTTTCTTTTATTTTATTGGCTTAAATACTACCTTTGTTGCCTCCACTCAGTATAAAGTCACTTCTATTTAAAGAACTTATATTGTAATTATTTGTAAATACTAATTACCACTGAGCTTAATTATTATCATGCCACTATGGCTGATGGTAAAGAGTGCAGACATGTGAAAGATTTTCTCTATTTTTTCTTCAGACAATTCAAGGAAACTACTCTGTAATTAGCTGTTAATAGACCTGGAGACAATGAAACAGGAGTTACAGAGAGAAATATTAAACTATAGTTTTAATCTTTCATTTGATTCAACTCTTTTTCTGTTAATTTGTGCCTTTATTCCTTTTATTATCATTCTAGAGCAGCGTTTCTTAACCAGTGCACCTGAGCACACTAATGCACCTTGAAAGGTAACCATGTGCATCTAAAGTTAATAGAAGAGTAATTTATAAATTTTTTATATTTAAAATAAAAATTATTTTTAAAAAGCAAGAGTCACCAAACACATCTTTTATTCTAAGACAAATGTTTCAGTTTGAAATATATACATTTTACCATTTTTGTGAAATAAGCATTTTTTTTCCTTATATGATAAAGATGCATAATTAAATTAGTTATACCTGGGAAGTGTTTTAACAGAGGATGGAAAGTGTGACATTGATGTCTGAAGGTGAATTGGCATGGCCAAGAATGCATTCGAGAAGCTGAGTAGAGTATTGAGAAACAGAAAAATTTCACTGGATACAACTAAAAGAGTACTGGATTGTTATGTGATGTCTCTTCTTCAATATGGCAGTGAAAGTTAGGCCATCTCCTCAAAGATGGAGAGACTTGAATCAATCGGAATGTGGTTCTACAGAAGGATGCTGAGAATACCATACTTTATTCCTTTTATTATCATTCTAGAGCAGCATTTCTTAACCAGTGCACCTGAGCACACTAATGCACCTTGAAAGGTAACCATGTGCATCTAAAGTTAATAGAAAAGTAATTTATGAATTTTTTATATTTAAAATAAAAATTATTTTTAAAAAGCAAGAGTCACCAAACACATATTTTATTCTAAGACAAATCGTTGTCATTTATTTTTCAGTACACACTTATTTAGATATTAATTATAAATTGGTGCCCAAATTTTACTGATAATTACTTTATTCTCAAAGTACATTTTTTTTTATGATGCTCTAAAAATGTTTGTGCTTTGATGTACCACTTTGGCTATGTTATGGTAAGAAACACTCATAAATTTAATCCTTAGAACATAAATTACTCTGAAAAATATACAAAGTATTTTTTCCTTTAAATGTTTTAAAGTATGATTAATATATAGTTTTAATCAAAGTATTCTTTTGGTTCAGTAGTTTGCATGTTGAATTATTTCGCCGTTTATTTTTTTTTTTATACCAAGACCAGTTCCTCACTAAAATTTAGTAGTAAATGCATTCTACATGGCTCATTTGTCTCTTACATTGAAGGTTTCTACCCTGAATTATACAGTTTTTGAGATATTAAAGTTGGAATATGTAAGCAAAGACAGTTTTATAGGAAAATGGAAACAAAAAGGAAACTTATCAGGAAGAGACAGTTAAAATTTCTGGGCACAGATTGTTTGCTATGTGTACACAACTTCTATAAGCAATCATTTATAATGCAGTCATAATCTTTGTTTTTTTTTTTTCCTGTGGCAAGTTAAGATAGTAGTACCACTTATGAAATTGAATGCCAGGTTTTCCCTTGTTATAATCCATGCTTATTTCCATTATAAACTGCTTTATAATTAACATTGCAAAATACAATAATATCCACTGAAAGCTTGCCATGGAGTTCGAAATATGAGGATTAGTTTGATATTCTTATTTGAATTTGCTTTTAATTTTTAAGGAACTAGATAGTGCATTTTTGACTGTTGCTAAACAACAAATTTATAGTATCTGTTGGATATACCATATCATAAGGAAAAAAAAATCCTCACATTAGTTTTTTTTTTTTTTAAGAAACTGAGATATAGTTTGTAACAGTATTTAATTTGAGGGATTATCTCCCTTTGTCTGCCTGGGGAATTTTTCTTAACATTCACAAATTGGCATTGGATGAAAAATATAAAATCAAAGTGCCCTAACCTCACAGGATATTATAATAAGAATATCTCTTTTCTCCTCTGAAAAACATCTTAGTACCTGACCCATGCATCACATCATATGCAATACTGCCACTATAATAGCTTCAATTAAAAAAGATTCATGTGACTACAATACTTCTACAGCAGTCTATAACATTGCAATTCAGCTTGTCCCTCCTTTAGTTCCTTAGTTAATGCATACGTTACAGCCTGCCAGTATTTCATAAATAATGAACTATTCCATTTTGATAGCATGGAAAGACAGAAAAGACTTATCAAAGACACTACGTGGTTTTAGTGAGAAAATAAAATAAAAAAAATATGTCTAACATCTGTTTTACTCAAATGGAAAAGCTTGTCAATTTCAAATTTTTCATTTGTACCCACTTATTTCTTTAAATAACAACCAACATTCATATTTATGGTTGTTATTGCAGTATTTTGTTAAAATTAAGCTCAAATATTTAATTTCTATGAACATTTTATTGTTGTAGAACTCACATGAGTTTATTCAGCAGAAATTTCAAATAAGAAAACTGGAATTTTTATGGGCATTTCTAGTAAATATATATTACGCCAACGTAAGAAAATATCCTTCTTCAGTAAACTACAAATTTCATGATAACTGCAGCTATGATATGACGAGGAGTATTACTCTTTGTGGTCTTTTAATGTTTTCATTGTTGCCTTACTGGACAGGATCATTTTGGGGAAAAATAGGAGATTGTCATTTACTAGAAATAAAGATGTTGATTTTACTTTCAATAGAATATTCTGTAGTACAAACCAAACTAAATGGTGTACTGAATAATTGAATTCACAATATAATAAGAATATATCACAAAATAGATAATATTGTATGCTATTATATTTCTTTTAGGGTTTAGAAATAGCAGTAAGTGCTAGTTAGTTTATCACACAAACTCAAGGGACTGATGTTTCATGATGGTTTTGAAAAACAAAAAAAATGTGTGTGTGTGTCAACAGCAAGGCAATGTTAACTTTGTAATGTGTGCCTGCAGCAGCAGAAATGTTAATCAAAATGTGTTTTAAAATGTGTGACAGATTTTCACAGTTTACTGGAAAAGATCATAAAGCTTATTACAACCCAGAAAACATTTGCATTTTTTCTTTTTTTAAATAAAAAAAAGTGTAGAATCTTGACTTTTGATATATACATATCAACTTAGAATATACAGTATGTGCCAGAAATACCTCCCATATTTTAAAGGTTGACAAAAAGACTATGGTAACAGCTGTTTAAAAAATTATTTCACTGTTGTTTAAACAAATGGCTACAGATTTTATTCATTTCATTTTAAAGATAACATCCTCCAAATGGTAGCCTCTATTCATCATACACTGTTGTAGATAATTTATAAAGTTTTCATTGTCTTGGAAGTTGGAGTGCTTCAAGGTCTTTCTGTTGTCTTTCTTTAATGCACTGAATATGTGGCCCTAAAATTTTCAACCCATAGCAGTATAGATTTTCTATCTAGAATAGTATCATTACAATGTAACATGGAATAAGCATGAAAAACTCTGTTGCATCTACAGATTCACCAATCTTAAAATGTTTTAGGAGCAAATGTATGGTGTGCATTGACTGAAGTCAAGATGGTAACTGACAGTATCTAAAAAAAGAATAGTAAGACCTTAGCTAGATGAAGACATGATTGCCACTTATCTAGGTTCACTTGCACCACACAGATGACAGTTTAAAATCCAGGAGTTGTTTCTGCCGCACTCTGTATATATTATTTTGTTTTCAGGCTTTTTGAGTTGAATTACTGTTTACTTATCTGTATTTATTTATTTTTTGGCTAAGAATTTTTCTTCTGTGATGGCAACATAACAACAAAAATTTTGGTTGTCATGAATGTAAATAAGTCGAGCTTGATGAATTTCTCCATTTGATTGCAATAAATATTGCAAGAAATACTTTTTTTTAAAGTTTCATGATACTGTTTTAACGAGGCAAAAACTTGGACTGCATTATTGAAATATTTTTGTTAATCTCAGATGATTTTGTTTTTCTATAAAGGTTAAAAAGTTATAAGCTCATTTCTGGCAGTGTTTTCTATCTGAATATCAACCATCAAAGCCACATAATTTTGTTTTTTTTATGACAGTTGTTGTGTGATATGGACACCCATGTAGAGGGGGATGAGGTGGTTTTTATCCTGAGCTCAAGTGTTTCTGTTTGATAGAGAAGCATATGGTTCCTTTTGAAGTTTGGGTTTTCTAAGCAGGTGGATGGCAAAGCGGGGTTTTGGAGAGATACCCCAGGGGGAAAATATTAAAAGGGAGAAGAGAAAGCGATAAGTGGAGGGCCATGATCGCCTGAAAGGACATGGCACATAATGAAGTAGAAAAAGTGTTGGTAGCAGGGAGAACTAAATAGCAGGAGTTCTCCCAGGTATCAGCTACCTACCCTACCTGGATAGGGCACCTCAGCATGGTGTAATGGTTAACAAGATGGTCTCACTAGAACAATTACAACTGAGTAGTGAGTTCAATCCTCACTGAGTGCCTCACACTTTCAGCCTTGTGCCACATCTGAGCTGCTCTTAGAAAATCATTTTGGGTACCTCAACATGGTGTAATGAGTAGCAAGCTTGTCTTGCTAGAACTTATTACAAGTAGGTAGTGAGTTCGATTCTCACTGGGTGCCCCATACTTTCAGCCTTCTGCCACATTTAACCCGTGCTTAGAAAATCACCCCACCTACCCAGGCAAAGCCCTGAATGAAACATCTACATACAACATGAGAAATTGGATTCATATTTTTATTCCTCGACGTAGTGTTTGCTTTTCACCATGTTACCTTGTGAATATGCATCATGCTCTCTTAGGTCTTGGGTATGACGGTAAACTGCATCTGGCAGCAAGGTCTCTGATTGGGAGGTTGTGAGGAGCATGGAACCACCTCTTAATTGTTGTTGATCCCAGGTTCACCCTGGGCCAGAGTAGTAGCACCTGTTAGGGTTCCAAACTGGGGTAAAACACTATGAAAGTATAAAAATAGACTCTTATAGAAATATATACATTTTTGAAGGAAAAAATTATTACCAGCAATACATTTTTTGAATCCAAAACTAGAAGACATTTTCAGTTTTCTAAAATAATAAAAAGATATGAAAAAAATTTTCATCAAAATCTGACTAAATTAACCTTCTCACTATAACTGAACATTAAAAAATATACCTTAAAATGCCACCTTTTTGGCATTAAATAACCTACAGAGGTGTTGATATGCTGTTAAACAAACCTCACTCATACTCTCTTAGTTTTCAGTACACACCAAGATCAAGGATTGAAATGTAATATTGGGTTATCATTGGCTAGTTAGTAGAAAGTATGGGTGAGAGTCACGTTGTATTTTTAAAATTGCACTGTAGGCAGGAACTTTTTTAGCCAAATATTAAAGCTTTGCATTATTCTCAGTAATATTAGTGTGCTGTAGATTTTTAAGAAATTCACCTCAAGTTTTGGGCATTCAAAAATACTTGTTTTTACTTATCAAATCTGGGAACTACATTCCAATTTCAAGTAAACTCTTCAATATCTGATATTTGGTAGACTAACAAATCTAATATGGTCACTTTATAGAAATTAACTGTTTTTTGTTTAGATTATTCAAACTTTTGCTATAACAAAAATGGTTAGTCTTACATACTAAATTTGAATTCATTAGATATGATTCCAGTTTAGACAAAGATAAAACTTTGGCACTGTTGCAATATTATTAAGTTGTTCCAAAAGTTCGTAAACACTTGCAAAAAATTGAAATTTTACTTGCCAAGTAATCTAAGGTTACCAGAAAACACTTGCAAAAAATTGAAATTTTACTCGCAAAAACAACAAAAACTATTGCTCAAAATAAAGACCATCATTTTCCAAGACTTTCTGCCATCAATCTGCAAGCTTTTGGATCTGGTCAAAGTACCATTCAGCCGGCTTGACACGCTTCTTTGACATCATCAAACGAGTCGAATTGGTGGCCCTTCAGAATGTTGCATTGAGCGGAAAAGGCCGTAATCTGACGGAGCACAGTCAGGACTGTAGGCTGGATGTCGCAGAACCTCAACGCCATCCAGCTCTTCAAACTTGGTCTTTCTGGCAGTGTGTGGCTTGGCATTGTCCTGCTGCATCAAAGACTTTGTCTAGATTCTCTCTCTGTGTATCTATCTCTCTCTGTTCTCATACCCTGATTGAGCACTCTGGAAGAATGGGAGACTTTGAAAAACAGTAGCTACTCTGGCATGTATGCATCACTCATTCAATAATGAATTAGAGCACTCTGGCTATTGGGCTTGTATAATGATAATATACATGTTAAAATGTCTGCCTTCTTCTACCGAGTGCCCATAGCCCAGAGTTAGAATCGCCGACTGACGCCAATTCGGTCGGGCTTCAACCCCAGGTTAAAAGCACTCTGTGTCTAACCGTACTGATAAGCTGTGATACAGCGAAACAGATATCTCTGCTGATGACTCTATATCTCTCTCTCTCTCTATATATATATATATATATATATATATAGAGAGAGAGAGAGAGAGTGAGAGAGCAGAAGCAACAGACCAGATGTGGTGGCAATATTCAATGCATGAACAAATGATAGACTTACAAAGGTGTAAGACAGATTCTGACAAACAAAATTGCCTACTATAACACAGTAAACCATTTTTCATCACATCAGCAAGAATAACAAAAAATATTTATACAGTTTAGCAATACAAATATTTGTGAACTTTCATTTACTCTGATGATTAAAGGTTAATTTACTAAAAGTAAGAAACTTGCTGAATACAATGATTCTCTTATACAGTCTAACCTTTTTAATCTGGCACTTTCTTTAATAAGCTCTCATTAGTTCATTGAGTGGCTACAAGGGCAGCACCATACATTGTTTATAACTTTCCAAAGCAGGCAACAACAGAGGAGTGTTTTGGTGTTATGGTCTTGCTCATTTCTCATACATAGCTACATATTTACTTCTTCAGGATTGTAAGCTTATATTAAATTATTGTTTTAAGTTTCTTTAACCTTCATATTGCATAAATACATTGATTTTTGGGCTATTGGGAGCACAAAAGCAATGACTACCAAGTTCAAGTCTTGTGGGTTGACAGGAATATCTTTTTGTCACTATTAAGCATCAGAAGAGGACATGGTCTAGACATGTCATCTAAACTTATTTATAAATGGAACTTTGTGTGTGTGTCCGTTACCTATAGACTCCAAAACGGCTGAACCGATTTTCTTGAAAATTTACACAGTTGTACTATAAGCATCAGCGAGTTTTCTTAGCTAGGTTTTGTGTTGAGGTACCCCCCCGATAAATATCGAAAATCAATAATCAAAAAAATCGGGTTATAGAAGGAATGATCCGATTTTAATATAATTTAATACACTCATAGACAAAGACATATGCAACGATATTCAGAAGTTTCAAGGTTGCAGTTCTTACAATAGTGCAGAAAATCGATTTTATATATATATATATATATATATATACATATATATGTATAAAGCAAGATGTTTGTGTGTGTCTGTTTATCTGCCTGTATGTCTATATTTTTTCAGCCCTTTTATTTTAGTTTTTGCTTCGGGTTTAGCTATAAGTAGATATAATTGTAGTTCTTAGTCTCAGCCATGATACCATTTACTCAGAGGACTTATTTAGCCTTCAAAATTCAGTTTACAACGAAAAAAACTTATTTGATATTGATACCAGGAAATCAAAATTTGACTTAGATCCATTCATTTTTCTTTCAGTCTACGGTTTCGTTTTAACTGGAAACAACTATTGCTTTTTAGTCTTTCATACCAACGTCCAAAGAGTCTGAGCTCCAGGACCATGGATTAGTTTTAAAGCTTTCATTACACCTGAGCAACGTCAGGCTATACTGCTAGTATGACATAACAGACTCTGCAAGACAATCATGCATGGCACTATTGAAAGTGAATACAAGCAAAAACTGGTCAGACAACAACACAGTGGACAGATATGACAATGCCAAAACTCTTGAGACCCACTAAGAACAGATCATTCTGGAGTCAGTTGTTTATTTCTTCTGCCCTTAGAACCCCCTATCGGATGATTGAAAGGACTGATGATGATAAAACATAAAAAAATTTATTTTTAGAATCATTTCTTTCATTTCTTATTCTAATCTTTGATCTTCCTTCCTGTTAATAATCTAGCAATATATATATATATATATAGTAGCGGCCATAATATAAGGAATGGAAACAACAGACATAAATATGTGTATTACTTAAAAAGTAATGCATGATTAGCAATGAAATTTTTACCGAATAAAGATTAGGGTGTAAAGCCTAAATATTATACAAAGTTACAAAAATTTACATAATTTTTTTTTTTAAAGAAAGAATAAATGGAACAAAGGAAATAAGCTACTGGATAAAAGTTAAAGAACAATGTTAATAATTTGCATAAACTTTTAATTTGCATTGTTAAAAAACTTGATGAAGCTTTTCAACAATAAGTAAAAGTTCATTTATCATTAGGACTTTATTTTTTAGCAATATGGCAAATTCTGCATGCAACATGCTCTCTTTTGAAGAAAAAAAAACTCATTATCCCTAACTATCAAGAAAAAAGTCAATTTCAGAAATTTCTGATATTGTTCATAGGTCTAAAAGTGTTGTTCGTCGTGTAATTAGCAGGTATAAAACCGATAAAACGTTAGATGCAAAACCAAAAACCGGCAGACCTCCAAAAACATCACAAAGAAAAATAAAAAAAATCGTAAGATTATATACAAAAGACCGTTTTGAAACTGCTACAAAATGCTTGCCCGTAAATTTAATGAAGACACAGATAAGATTTCAAGGAAAACGGTTGCTCGCAGGTTAAAAAAAATGCAAGATTGCATGCCCATATTCCAGCTTCGAAGTCTCTCGTTTCAAAGCGAAACCAAAGGGCACGCCTGGAGTATGCAAGAGAACATGTTGTTTGGACTGCCACACAATGGGATACAGTTCATTTCAGTGACAAGTCCAAGTTTACTATATTTGGTTCTGAGGGCAAAACTTACGTATGCCATAGAACAGGTGAAAGACCGTCTTCTCAATGTGTCAAGAAAACCATTAAGCTTGGTTGCGGCAGTGTGATGGTGTGGGGAATGATTTCATCTGCAGGAGTTGGCCCTAACATCCGCATATATGGCAATATCAATGCTGAGATTTACAAAAGGCTTCTTCAGTAGCATGTAGTACCAAGATTACACCATCATCTTTATGAATCTCCTATTTTCATGCAGGACAATGCACCTTGCCACAAAGCTCAGAAGGTTATGGCTTTATTTGAAGAAGGAATCACCCTAATGAAGTGGACAGCCCAGAGCCCCGACCTGAATCCAATAGAAAATGTTCAGAAGATAATTGGAGAAAGGGCTCAGAAAAAAACCCCGAAAAACAAGGATCACCTATGGGAGTTATTGAAATACGAATGGGAGGGAATTACTGCTGATTTTTGCAAGAAATTAATTAGATAATGTGGTCAATGATGCAGAGAAGTCATTGAAAATAAGGGGATGCTTACCAAATATTAAATTTTGTTGATATTTTGTTCACAATCAAGTATTAACAAGATCATTCCTTAACTTTTGTCCAGTAGCTTATTTTCTTTGTTCCATTTGATCTTTATTTGAAAAAAAAAAACTATTGCGTAAATTTTTGTAACTTTGTGTAATATTTATGCATTAAACCCTAATCTTTATTCAGTAAAAATTTCATTGCTAATCATGCATTATTTTTTAAGTAATACACATATTTATGTCTTTGGTGTTTTTATTCCTTATATTATGGCTGCTACTATAAGATTTACTTAATAATTGTTCAAATCCGCCTACTACTTCTTGAATAATATCTCTGTGCTTCAACCACGAAACACGCTATGGATTTAGTGACCTGGTCGCGCAAGTCGTTACTTGGGGAGGCACTATCCTATGGGCAAAGGAGCTTGGATTAGTTTCCCCACAGAATTCGTGAGGAGCGGCGCACTTCATCGAGCTTAATTCGTTACCTCTTCGTCACCAGAGCCCATGGTACAGTTGGTATAACATCAGCTTAAGAACCACAACTGTCTGGGTTCGATTCCTAGTAGTGGATGCGCACTGCCGATAATTACCAAATATAGGACGAAACGGCCATCCAGTGCTTTCTGCATTCTGTTGAGGTCAAATATAAAGCTCGATGATTTACTTAATTGTTCAAATCCTCCTACTACTTCTTGAATAATATATATATATATATATATATATATATATATATATTTATTATATTTTAGAGCATGTCTAAACTACAATCCACTACAAAATCGTACATTTTGTTTCGATATTGAAAGAACAATGTCTCATTAGGTAGTAAACATTATTTTTATACATGTTTTAAAATGTAATTTATCATAAATATTCATAGCTCTATTTCTATATTGAGTACTGTTTTAAATTAATGTTTTAAATGGAAATATTTCCTTCATTTCTTATTCATTTGGAGATATATAATGAGATGGCAACACTTTACATAGCCAACCAGTATTTTTTGATCTAGCAGTCACCTGGTTACAAAGGTGCCAATTTAAAGCAGTCGAACTGTATATAATGAAGTATATTTTTCATAGAAGCAGATAATTTAAATGTATTTTTACATTTAAAAACCTTTAAATAGTTTTAGAACCTTTTAGAAGCAGTTGATTTGAATTTATTTTAACATTTCAAAACCTTTTGACAGTTTTTGATTTATTTAACATGTGTAAGGAAAAAAAAATGCCTATTTTAGTTCATACAAGTTTGGCTTTATTAAAATTAGTTTTTTTTTCTTCATATTTTCAGTGTTTCAATCAGTTGAAGATTTGAAAAACATTTTTTTAACCATTAACCAACACCACAATTGCTACAAATCCAGAACATTATTCTGCACTAAACCTGTTGAGAAATATTTAAACTGTCAGTTGTATACAACCACTTTCTAAGATCTATAGTTAAAAATAACTTTGAGCAAGTGAAGCCTGACAATCTTGGTAAGCACCAGTTTTTTTTCAAAAATTGTGGACTGGTGCTACAGAATATCAAACAAAGAACTGTACCAAATAATAGAAATCACATCACTTAAGGGCTTTCAGCAGCAACTACTAAAATGAATGTGGCCTGTAACTTATAGAAAATGACATAATCAAGATGTTGTCTTTTTACACTACTTCAATAAAAGGTTAGGAAGGAAACCCCCTATCACTAATAGAAAAAGTAATAACAGCTACTGAATTTCTTTTCCTGAAAAATTGTTTTAAGGTTGAAATTTTATAAATTTCAATTGGCAGTACTACTACTGACTGTTCAATGAATTTTTTTTTTCATATATTTCAATGCATTTTTTTCTTTTTGTATCATACCAAACATTTCAATGCATTTTTTGTATCATTTAATATTTTTGTTGTCTTGTCTCTTATGTACTTATTTTCTTTTAAAGATGTTTTCCTAAAATTCCTCTAATGTACTTTAAAAAAAAAAAATTTTTTTATTGGAGTATTCCTGAAAAAATATATTTCAGAACATTAAAATAAAATTTAAACTAAAAGTATCAATTTTTGGGTTAAAACAAAGTTTACATTATTTTAAATATTACCTGGACCATTTGGTTGATGTAAAAATTTCCAGCTTCCTCTTTTGTAAGATGTTAAGAATTTTTGGAGTTTACTTAACCTTTTATTGTTTGAACAATCAGTCAAACAAAAGAGGTTATTTACAAGTTTTGAGAAAAATTCCAAATTTAGGCAAATGGATTCTGCATGAACTTAGAGAAAATGCTCATGAGCATTTAACCCTGTAACACGGTCGTGGGGTATCTGATACCGACGCTCTTTGTTTTATTGATCACAACCATGTTCCAGGGTTAAACATTTGTCTTTCTTCCTTTGCACAGTAAACAAAATCATTTTTTTTATCAATAGTCTGGAGTAGTAAAAAACTAATGTACTTATTACAAGAATTAAAAATCAGGAAGGTTTACCTGGGTCAGCAAATACCCATAGAAGGCTGGTGAGTATGTCTGAAACAGTGTAATGATAACAAAGATGAGGACATTAGTTTGATTATTAATAATGTATGTTAGGATAACTTCACATCACAGAAACTCAAACAGAATTTTAAGACCCAGAGTAGATTGACAGAATTTAGAATCTATGAGATAAAAAAACTTTTTGGATTACTGGAACATGGACCAAATATTACTGAGCAGTTGGCTTTCTTGAATGATTCACTAGAAGAGAAAAAATTTCACATGAAAGTCAGCTGGTAATTTTCTTTTTTTTTTCTCATTAAACTCAATATCCCATGTTGCAAATAGAATGAAATTTACAATCATTGAGTCAATAGGAAATTCTTTTAAATGTTGTAAATTGTCTACATTTGTTACTTTTAGTTTATCATCTAAAACAAAGCAATGCTACATGCAATAGTCTTTGCATGTTAAGTTGTTCCAATAATTTCGAGATATTGTAAAATTCTTCAAACAATCAAATCTGAAATTTTTCTCTTATGATCAAATATGTAAGTTAGAAGCAATGTAATATATTGTAAACATGATGACTGAACAATGATGCTATAAATTATTAGATTTGTCTATAATCCTGTTCACACTACTCTCCAGTCTTTTGAACAGGAGTAGAGGTTTATCCCTGATTTCCTGTTTAGCATTGGGTTTCTGGTTTCTTCTAAAGTCTTTTTCATCTTAGTGGCATTATCCTCTTGCTTGAGGTGAATTGAAACTTTTTTTTAATTAAGACTTTTAAAATATACTGGAGACTTTTATATCTAAACTTATTTTATAATTGGAACTTTGTGTGTGTGTCTGTTACCTATAGACTCCGAAATGGCTGAACCGATTTTCTTGAAAATTTACACAGTTGTACTATAAGCATCTGTGAGTGTTCTTAGCTAGGTTTTGTGTCGAGGTACCCCCGATAAATATCAAAACGATAATCGAAAAAATCAGGTTATAGAATCAAATTTGATACACTCATAGACAAAGACATAAGAAACGGTATTCAGAAGTTTCAAGGCTGCAGTTCTTACAATAGTGCAGAAAATCAATTATATATATATATATATATAAGATGTTTGTGTGTGTGTGTCTGTTTATCTGTCTGTATATCCTTTATACAAATCCACAATTTTTATCCGATTCTCACCAAAATTCAAAATTTGACTAACATCCATTCATTTTTCTTTCAGTCTACGGTTTTGCTTTAACTGGAAACTACTATTGCTTTTTAGTCTTTCTTGCCAACATCCAAAGAGTCTGGATTAGTTTTAAAGCTTTCATTACACCCAAGCAATGCCGAGCTATACTGCTAGTTGAACTAATAATTACCACTTTCATTTTCTAATTTCCAAATAAAAATCAGACATAAAAATATAATAAATTCATAACTTGTATTTATATATTTATTAGTTACGTATGATCATTAACATATTAATGGAAGACGACAGGAAATTTTAATCTCTCAACTTCAATTGATGAAAACTTTTACTGCAGCTAATATGAAGCATTTCATAGAAACTTTTCCAAGGTACAAATTTGCACGAGATACTAGATTAGCAACTACGTCCCACCCTTTTACAGTGAAACTGATAAAATGTAACCGCAATTTCTACTCCAACAGCTTCTTTTCTCGCATTTCTCACCTGTGGAATTCATTTCCACATACTTGCTTCCCTGACAGCTACAATCTCCAGGAGTTTAAATGTAAGGTCAATAGACACCTCCTAACACACTAACTCGCATCCATTCTCTCAAACACTCTTCCCATCTACCTGTCCCTCATCCTCAGTATCCTTACCCGTCTATCACCCTCCTTCTGACATTTCCTATATCTAACCACTCTTTCTCATCACCTTCCCCTATGTAACCCCCTGCACAATAGTGGCAGTGAAATGCCTTGCTTGGGGTGAAATGATTAAAAAAAAAAAAAGGAAAAGAAAGATATACAAATAACTAATTGAAAAGCATTTTTTTTCTTCATAACCACATCCAAATAAGTAAAAAAAAAAAAAAAAAAAATTCTTTGGAGATCTTTTTTTTTCTCCCAGAAATTCTTATTTTTATCCTGTAAACTTTTGTTGGCTTGGCATATGCAAGAATTCTCATTTTCAATTTGTCTATGACTGACATTTGTTTGATTCCAATGAAACTAACAGGAAATAAGCTAGAAATTTTAAAACTGAAATGTGATTTAAATGCTTCATTTCAATTTTATTGATACACTAAAAAAACACATTGGGAAAAGAATCAAATTAACAAAAATCTTTTGAAAGCATCATTTTCAGTATGGGCATATAGAATTCATATTCTGAAAGTAATGAATTGAAGATACTCCAGTGTTTCTTTAGTTAACAGAAAACTTCTATTGTTTGCTCTTTATTTAGCCTTTTAAAAATAATTCTTCTAAAGAAATCCCCTTTTCCAGGTACAAAATTGAATTGACTATTGAAGTTAATTAATTTTTTTTTTTTTTTTTTAGTTTGGTGTGTTCTGAATTCTCCCAATCTCAATTGAAATAACCATTATTAATTTGAACTTCTATCTTTCATTTTATTTTTAGCTGCTTTTCATCTCGGATTACTCATACATACCATCAGTTGAGATCAATGAGTAAAAAAAAAAAACATACAGATCATGAAGAATAGTCTTTAGTTGAGATTTGAACTCACATTTCTTTTATCCTGGGAAAGCTTGCTAATGTATGACAACTGTTTTATTGATTGAGCCACAAACTCGAATGTCACCAGCAGATTATTCTTTAGTTCTGATCTTCATTATTTACTGTCAAAGATAGAACGAATAAAAAGCAAATAAAATGAAGTGGGTATTGCTCTTTGTATTACCTTACACTACCTCAATAAGTTTTGGTTGTCAGATAAATTAGTTATTATTTTTCCAGTGTTTATAGTGGGTTGCTTATCCTTTTTCTAGTTGTAGTGGGAGTCTGTTCTAGTGAAGGGTAATTGTATACTGTTGCAGGTTAAGGGAATTTGGCCTTGTGGTAGATAACCCACTGTGACACCTCCCCTGCCGTGGTCGCTGTTGGCTTCGATCCAGCCAGCTGGTCGTAGATTGACTCTGTCACGGTTTTCTCCCTTGTCCCATGCTGTGTTGATTAATCACAAGGCAGTCACGTGAGTTTTTCACTCACTGTCTCTCTGCTGAGCCAAACCAAATCGGGACGTGTGCACACAATTGAGTAATAAAAGAAAGAAATGTAACATCAAAGGAAATAAGTGGACTGACATCTGAAGTGTTGTGAAATAATGTCTTTATATACAGATTATACGTAATTGTCTCTTGAATAATTTCCCATCCCTGCTTCTATCAACTGGTAGCGGAACGGATGTTTCTTAGGTAAATTGAATTATTCTCCTAAGCAATAACAAGGAATCTGACTGGCCGCAGCTCGTTGCTTCGAACAGAGGTCTAAGTTCGTTATATAAGTCTAGTCAACTTGTTGCTTGTTTTCCGGAATGTTACGGAAATTGCCAAAGTGCTGGGTTATTCTCTTTCAGTTAGCAATTTCAGACTTGTCTGAAAATTCTCTTGTCTGTCTCTTAACTCTGGTTGGTTGATTGGCGACAGGCTTCTCTACAGTCGGCACCCAATGGCATGGCAATCATCTCTCTGTCTCTTTACTTCTTCGGTTGGGAACTGTCTTTGGTCATTACATTTCTGGACCGGGAAATCAAACTCTCTGCCACTCGAGCTGCAACTCTGAAAAATTCTGTAAATTCTCTTCTGTCTTTAACACTGGTTAGCCAGTATCAGGCCTCTTTTGTCGATCTCTGCAACTTCCAACTTTGACTTCTCTGTCGCTCTCTGCATCTCAAAACTTTGACTGCAAAATCTCTTGTCTGTCTTTATTTCTGGTTGGCCGGCAGGCTCTGTGGTTGGTGCCCAACAACATTTTTAGGATTTTCTCCAAGCCAACTCTACACCAACTCGAGGCCAACTTCAGACTCTCCTCTGATCCAACTCCAACTGATTTTAGTCCCTCAGGACCCTTTATTTATGCCCATGCCATGGTGTGGGGCCGACAGTCGCTGGGTGTCTAATCCTCCATCTCGGCAACCAATAAAATCCTGAGGTTAGCTGCTACTCGTTGTTGCCTGTGGTTTAACCAATGGGATTAGTCTTCTTTCCATGACGTCAATTGTTAGTCATCTCCCCCTTTCGGGGCTTGGTCACCGGACCAATGGAATCTCTCTCGATCTTATGACGTCATCTCCCCATACCCCTTTTCTGGGCTGGACTTAACCAAATTTTCTTTCTCAAAATTTTCTGTTCTCACGAAACAATTTTGGGGATTTTTTTTTCTTTAAACAATATGCATTAACCTTTTTGAACTGTCTTCGCCCAAAACATGTTGACAAGTGTCCATTGACATCGTTAGCCAAATAATAATTTCTATGCATCTGTTTTTAATATCCATTCTCTGAGTCATCTATATTTTCAAGTGACAAGAATGCCTTATCAGTTTTACCCTGATGTCAGTGAAAGTACCTTTTCTCTAAATTACTTGACTCAGAATCAAAACATCTGTTATCTTTAATTCTTTCACTAAAGTCATGCCAGCCAGACATTCGGACCCAAAATGAAATTTCACTTTCCTTTACCAAGAAACAATAACAAATAAATTTATCTTTCCTTTGTTTAGAATGACCGTCAGCTTTCTTTGGGGTGACTGAAACTGATATCTATTGTTTCAGTGGCTTGAAAACAAATCCATTTCTCTTTGCTTTCTCTTCTTTCCGGGTTTACAATAATAGAGAAATACCAGATGTTATTTTCCATCTCTGCTTTTTTTTTTTTTTTTTTTTTTTTTTTTAAAGATAAAGATTTTCCAGCTACGGTTAATAATTAGTTAATAAAATTAATCACCTCCGTTTCCTTTGCTCATATTCGGAGAATAAGGAAAGTTTCTTTTAGTATGTTCTCTTATGATCTATAATAGTAATTTGAAGATTTTCTGGTTATGGTTATTAATTAATAAAATTAACTAATAACTAATTCCAGTCCGCTACAAAATATTGTTATACCCCTATAAGTCATAAAAATGATTATAAAATCAAGAAAGGCAATTTGACTAGAAAAATAACATTTTTATATATACACATATCAATTAATGTTTTTACAATTACAGTAATACTTGAATATAAGTCCAACGGAGATTAAAATGTTCATGGCAAATAATAAGCTGAAAGAGATTTAAGGTTTAGGAATGTGGAGAGCGTGTAAGTGAGGAATGTCTTTGATGTAGTCGCTCCTTAGGTCAGTAAGTAGTTTGAGACAGGGGAGAAGGAAAGAGGCAAGCATAGTAGCCACTTGACTTATGTCAAGGAGATATTGATTACACTCTTGGTGTTTGCCTGTCTGCTGGGGTCTGTCTGTGTCCGCTTTTTATATCTGCTTTTTGCATCACAGCAGCTCGTTTGGAATTTCACACTTGTATTTGGTTCTGGGCTTCCCATTGGCTGATAAACGTAGGCTCGTGAAATGGAAATTTAATATTTGATTAATTTTTATTTTTTCAACCGGAACATCTGCGCGACCTTGGATGCGCAATGACAACTTTTGGTCATTTAATTTTTTGTCGTGAGAGAGCAAACATCTGGTCCATTGCTTCTGCTCGGTCGGTATCACCACATGTTATTTGAATTAACATGCAAAATATTTTCACCCTTGTGATTTTATGAGGTTTATCTTTTTTAGCTCTATTTTTTTTTCTGCGTTTGTCATTTTTATATCTTTGACTGATTTGTTAAAATTGATGATAAATAATCAGATTAAAAAAGTGGAAAAAAAAATGATAGGATTTATCTGACAAGCAAATATTAAAAACTGATCAATCTAAACAAATTTAAAAAGTTAGAATACTTCAAATGCTGATAATTTCAGGTAAATCAATGGTTTGAGTGATTGCATGGTGGGGTAAATTTTTGAATCTCAAAACCCATAGTTTACTATGAAAAAAAGTTTTCTTTTTACTAAATGTTAACCCAGTACAAAGCTCAAATGTCATTCAAGTCAGTAGGTTACTAAATAAGGTTGTTGTATATGTGTAGGAGGGGAAAGTAAGGGCATATGATGAGGATATGCAGGATAGGTAACAGTTGACACTAGACTGGAAGGGGTTAAGATTGTAGTCGTTAAGATTGTAGTCGTTGGAGAAGCATCCTGCCAGAAGTCTGTTCCACAAAGTAGTGAGGTGTCCAAATGGAACTTTCTTCTTACCTACAAAATTTGAAAGGATGAGACTGATTCACCTCTGTGTATATGACATGACAGATCGTAGCTATAAATATCTGAATTGGTGGAACTAGAGGATGTAGCTAATAGAAATATTTTCCATGAAAATAGCAGTAGGGTAGCAATGTTGAGTTTGGAGAAGAGGAATTGTAGGGTGGAAAATGATTCATCACCCACAACGTCACATAAATACTTTTGAACTCTTTATAGGCTGGAGGGTGGATATGTGTTATGGTGGAATGACTATCAGACTGTCAGAACAAGAAATCGAAGAGCCAAGTTCAAATTCCAATTGAATTTGTTGCATTCATTTATATGCAAATACCCTTGGGAGAGGTATTAATTCGCTGATTCTCCCTCCAGCTGTGGGTTAAAGAGCAGGACAGATTGTATTCTGTAGCCTTGGTTGGCAACTAGTCTACCACAGAAAATAATGGCAACCTACAACAGAAAAATCTTCTGCTCAGTCAGTCAGGTCTTTTTCGAGACATGACCACCCAAGCATGCATCACATGTGGCAATTAACTGGCTGAAAGGCTGAAAAGAAAACATTGGGTAGCTTCAGCCCAGATATGGAACTGATACTCTATTTTTGGTCTGATCTGGCTCTTTAAAAATAGAGCATAATAGGTGGAGTCAGGCACTTTATGGAATAATATAAAGAGCTAACCATTAATGTCTTTAGTGATGGATCATGTATACATAAGTTCCACTTGAGGTCTGGGAATGAACTTGTCCCAAAAGATGCTCAAAGCAAGAAGTCTCATTGATATTATAAGCATCCATTATGACTGGTAAGAATTTTTCATATTTATTATTTTTATTTTTTTTTATTCCAAGGACCTTTGTTTTTGAAAAAAAAAAAAAATATATATATATATATATATATATATATATATACACACATACACACACACACACACACTACCGGCCATAATTATCAGACCACTCCAGTTTTTTTTAAAATGATGTATTTCATACTATTTTTAGTATTTATTGCCAAGTGGATAATTCTAAATGAAAATAGAATGTTTTTTTTGTTATTACTTTGCAAAATTTTACAAGGCAAATAGCGACAATTTACCAATCGCATCCTGGAATGAAGGAAGCAAAGATGATCTTGTCCAAATCAGCCTAAATTTTCTTCATTCTTTCATTGATGAAACTGCAATGTACGTAATTATTAGATATTTATAAATTCATTTGATGCACATGGTATTGTGCAGTATTAACAAAAGAACCATTCTATTTTCATTTCCAATTATTCACTTGGTAATAAATACTAAAAAAATAGAATAAAATACATCATTTTTTTTTTTTTTTTTAATCATATCACCCCGAACAAGGTGGTAACGCCACTGATGCGCAGGGGGCTACGTAAGAATGAAAACATTGGAAAAGAGAAAGCCGGAAACCACATCTTAAACAGGGAACACTGGGGTGGCCTAATAATTATGACCGGTAGTGTGTGTGTGTATATATATATATATATATATATATATATATATATATATATAAAAAATGCAATACATGTTAAACTTTTAAGCACATAACGTTATATTAGTTTAAATTAGAAACATTTTGATTATTTTAATATTCCGAAATTTGTTTTAAATTTCATACTCCTTCCCTGCTTTTTGAAGAGAAGCAGAGGTTTATTCCTTATTTCCTTTTTAAAACTGGATTTAGTTCCTTCTGTCAGCATCAGTTCTATACACCTAATGCTTGTTCGTTCTAAAGCTAATACAATACTGCAAAGTAACCCTTTACTTTGAATGCCTCTTGGGCTTTGTATTGAGTAAACATATAATAAAATTATAATTAAAAACATGAGAGGTGGCAAAAAAGAGTAAAGCTAAAATTAAGATGAAAGAAAATACTAACTAAAAATGAATGATACCTTCTAATAAAAATATAAAATCAAAGTAACATTACTTGTGTTAATTTGAGTAAATTGAATTCCATTTGTTTAAATTTTTTCCTTTGTTTATTTGTTGTAGCAATAGAGTTGTCATCAAGGAAATAAGCTTGTATGCTTCCCTTATGAGAGTGCACTTGTGTTGACACCTTTTGATAAATTACAGTCTTGTGTTCTAATGTTGTGTGTTTTAATCATTTCACCCCCGAGAAGGCGTAAATGCCACTGATGTGCCGGGGGGCTACATAACTGAAAGAAAATTAATTAGAGGAGGTAGAAGAGGATTACAAACCAATTAGGAAGAAGTAATAGAAAGATGAAAATGCAGGTGTGATGACAGTTGCAAGGGGGGAGAGGAAGGGAAGGATATATGGGGTGGGGGAAGGGCTAGAGTCAAGTGGTTAGTAGATGAGTATTGACATTGCATTTAAATTTCTAGAGGTTGTAGCCATCAGGAAAGCAAGAATATGGGAGCGAGTTTCACAGGCGGGAAGTGCGAGAGAAGAAGCTGCAGGAGTAGAATTGTCATCTGCATTTGGCTAACCTAACTGTGAATGGGTGGGACACAGTTACCATTCTGGTTGCACGAGTAAACACCTGTTGAGGAGGCACCAGTGACTTAAGTTCATCTGAGCAGAAGCCATGAAAGTACTTAAAGAACAGACAAAGGGAGGCCACATCTCGTTGGTGGGGAAGTGGGTGTAGTCGAGCCGCCAAGTCAGCACCTATCACGTTACTAACTCTACTTTGGAGCCTGTCGAGAACACTGAGGTGAGCGGCAGGGGCGCCTGACCATAAATGGCAGCAGTACTCCATGCAGGGTCGAATTCAGGATGGATTCAGGCGGAAAGAATGTCCTGGATCGACACAGTGACCTAACCTTCTTCTGTTTGAGAAAAAGTGGTATTGTATTGTAATGATATACAAGATTAACACAGATTCTTAGTGTCAGATTAAACTGATATCATCTATTTTCCCATATATCTAAACTATAAGTATAAACTATAATTTTGGAAAGTGTTGTATCACCAAGTTGGATACGACACACAGAGAAAGTGTGCTGTGGTATTATTCAGCCCAACATCTGGTGCTAAACAAATATACCCAGAACAGTACGATAGTTATAATAACAGACAAGACGGAACTTACAACACAGAGAGGAGGGGTTTAGACTGCAATATTGCAATATTCGCCAATAAATCAGTCCGAATATTTCTCGAATGACACTCGAATACTACTATTCTTTACTTAAATGAACCATTGTAGACCATGGGCCATTTCATCATTGAGAGTGTTGCAGGGGTGTCAGCCACTCTATAACAGAAGGTAAAAATTTCACTGAAATATATTGGAAAATTATCAAGTTTCCAAGTTTTCATTTGAAATCAAGAAAATACAAACTTCAAGCAAAATGATCAAGATACACAATTGCTTTTTGTATGAGCAACTAGATTTTAATCAGTAACATGTATGCTTGTTTATAAGGCAATTGGGTGCATAAGGCAACCCTCAAATTTTCAAGTTAAAATGTAGGCTTCAGGTGATAGTTGCTATACAAGACAACCCCACACCACCAAATTGTATTTTAAAATGTATTGAATTTATTAAATAAATTCAGTAAGCATATACTTTCTGTTCACTCAAATTCTAATGGAAAACAGTGGGACGATATTGTCAATTACTATCACAAAACACAATACTTGATGAGTGGGTGCTGTGTTTTTAGTTGGTTATTTCAGTAGCTTGAATGACTTTTTCTTGCTAACTACCCACTCATTTCACTGTTCTTGAATTTGATCCTTAAATGGCTTGTTGAGATACAAATTCAGTTTTTGTTCAACATCATTATCAAAAATTAAAAAAAAGTGAGATATTGTCAATTCCAGTAATCTACAGAGTTCTGGATGAGCTTTTCTTCCCCTGGTGCTCCAACTACTTCAATTTACACATGCTACTAGATAGCCATCTAAGTCTTACCCTTTTACTGTTGAAATAGTTAAATGCAATCACCTCTTCTACTCTAACAATTTTTTTTCTCACACTTCATACCTGTGGAACTCCCTTCCATTTACTTACTTCCCTGATAGCTACGACCTCCAAAAGTTTAAATGGTACATTAATTGCCATCTTCTATCTCCTTAAATCCCATCCACCTCTTATCCTTTCTTCATTACCCCCCTTTTTTATCACTCCTGCGCAGTAGTGGTGGTGGTTCTGCCTCACTTGGGTTGATATGATTTTTAAAAAGAATTCTTGACAAATATGCATTTTATTGTTGTGTTCAATTGTACCACATATTATATAAGGTAAGAGTACTTTTATTACACTACACTTTAATCATTTTAATATAAGAATGTGAATTTAGTTTTTCACAGTTTATACCTGGAGTATAAGACGGGCCCTCTATTTGGAGGGGGAATTTTTTAAGGTTAAAACGTTACTTTGTATGCCAACATATACAGTCAGTTAAGTGTCATACGTGATATGCTTGGGCAATCATGTCTCGAAAGACCCATGACTGACTGGGCGGCAGATTTTCCCCACAGTAGGTTGCCATTACTTTCTGCAGTAGACTGGTTACCAACCAAGGCTACAGAACCCAACCTCTTCTGCAATTTAATCCATAGCTGAAGAGAGAAGCATCAGATTGACACCTTTCCCAAGGGTATTTGCACATAAGTGAATATAATGAATTCAACTGGAATTCGAACTCAGATTTCTCATTCCAAGTGGGTATCCACTGCACCAGAGAACACATCCGGTACATACGGTATTCAGGTTGTTTAATCCACTGCACAACCGTGCTCAGGTTGTTTAATTTTAGTGCAAGAATTAGCAATCAAGTTGCTGAAATTTTTTATGCTTTCTTTTAATAAATCAATTTTCATTGTTTTGGTTACTTGTATTTCTTTTAATCAATAGAAAAGAAAGACATTTAATTATAACTTTTAGAATTGGGAAGGTATTTTGTAAATTTTTTTTTGTTTAATTTTTCTTTGTTGAATTGCTTAAGCCATGCAGATATCAGTCACGGAACTGCTTAAGATTTAGTCAAACTTGTATAAAATTGTTTGCAAAAATAAATCCTGTATATAGAGCAGGGAAGTATTGGTTAAATTGGCATTAAGAGGATATGGGTTAAACAATTTTTCATCCAGCTAGTTTGTGTGATGTCTCATATATAAATGATAAAACTATTATAAGGTTTTTCTACTGTTTAAAATTGGTACGTTTTTTTGTGTCTGCATACAGTGCACCTCCAGACCCTTACAGTTTTCTTTTCATTGTTTTAGTTACCTGTATTCAGCTCTAGAAATAGGAAATTTGTAAGTTTTGCTTAATTGTTTCAGATCTCAAGAATAGTGCCAGAATGAAGTACTTTCTTTGACACACATTTTTTTTTTTTTTTTTTTTTTTTTGTTCAAGCAAGGTGATAATGCCACTAGAACACAAGGAGTTACAGGCAGGGAAAGAGAATGAGGAGACTTTAGTGAGGAGGATTGAGAAAAGGTCGATAAAGGAAGAGCATTTAAGAAGATAGAAATTGATGTTGCATTTAATATTTTGAAGAGTGTAGTTATCAGGGAAGCAAGAAATCAGAAGGGATTTCCATAGATAAGAAGTATGAGAAAAGAAACTGATAGAGTAGAAGTTGTGGTTCCATCTAGCTAGTTCAACAGAAAAACAGTGTGACCTAGTTGCCAATTTAGTAGTATGCTTAAATTCATGTAGTCAGGTCACCAAAGGAAAAAGAAATCTCATCAGTAAAGTTGCTATGAAAATATTTATAGAAAAGACAGAGGGAAACTGTCATGTCAGTAGGAAAGTGACTAAAGTCGAGATGCTAATTAATGATCTATTGCATTACAGACCCGTCTTTCAATTTTGTACCTGCTATTCTTGTGCACATAATTAACTCAACCACTTTGAGATGCTCAATGATGGCTCTCTGATACTCTGATAAACTCCTTGAGTTACTGGATGAACCTGGCCATTTTTATGACATCTGACCACTTAGAATGTTTCTTTCTCCTGTCCAATGATGACACATCCACAGCAGAACTCTGCAGTTCATTACTACCTTTGAATGCGATGGACCAAGCCACTTTCAAGAAGCTGACTAATTTTGAGTCACTGGTTGGCAGCTTATACAGGATGTCCATAAAGTTCATGAGCACTTCAAAAAATTTATAACTTTATTTGTATTTGTGATAGAAATAATCGGTAAAAAATGTTATAAAGCTTAATGTACTTAGGTTTAAGTATTGAATAATTCTTTACCCCAAAATTTGCAACAATTTTTAGATAAGTAAAAAAAAATATTTTCTTTTCAGAAGCAGTTTGATCCATGGCTTCAGCTGACATGTGAAAACAATTGTGTATGCAACGAAACTTAGTTCATTAGAAGATTTGAAAGCTAAAATAACTGTGGTTTCAGGCATTACTGTAAATCAGTTGGCAAATGTTTTCCGTGAACTGCAAAATTGTATTACCCTTTTGTATTGCTAATGATGGAAGACATGTGGAAACTTAAACAAAATTTCAATAAAACCTTAAAAAATACAGATTTACTTCTTTCTAATCCTTTTTACAATTATTTCTATTGCCAATACAAATAAAGTTATAAATTCTTTAAAGTGCACACGAACTTTATGGACACCCTATATTATGAGCATAATATACCTTTCCATTTCTTATTTAGATTATTTACATTAAACCTAATTTTTAATACTATTGTTTACCCAATTCAAGGCCAAAGTGACCCTCAAAGTAGAGGGTTATGAAATTAAATCATTGTAAAAATGTAAATAGAGAAGGTAGAAAATTCAAATTATGAGGATACTAGCAGTATAGCCCGGCGTTGCTCGGGTGTAATGAAAGCTTTAAAACTAATCCATCGTACTGGAGCTCAGACTCTTTGGATATTGGCACGAAAGACTAAAATGCAATAGTTTTTTCCAGTTAAAGTGAAACTGTAGACTGAAAGAAAAATGAATGGATGTAAGTCAAATTTTGATTTCCTGGTATCGCTATCAAATAAGTTTTCATTGTAAACTGAATTTTGAAGGCTAAATAAGTCTTCTGAGTAAATGGTATCATGGCTAAGACTAAGAACTACAATTATACCTACTTAAAGCCAAACCTGAAGCAAAATCTAAAATAAAAGGGCTGAAAAAAATACAGACATACAGGCAGATAAACAGACACACACACACAAACATCTTGCCTTATATATATATATATATATATATATAATTGATTTTCTGAACTATTGTAAGAACTGCAACCTTGAAACTTCTGAATATCGTTTCTTATGTCTTTGTCAATGAGTGTATCAAATTTGATTAAAATCGGATCATTCCTTCTATAACTGGATTTTTTCAATTATCGATTTTCGATATTTATCAGGGGTCAGTCAGTTAAAGTGCCATACGTGATACACGCTTGGGCGATCATGTCTCGAAAGAGACATGACTGACTGGGCAGAAGATTATCCTGTAGTAGGTTGCTATTACTTTCTGTGGTAGACTGGCTGCCGACCAAAGGCTATAGAACCCAATCTGTCCTGCTATTTAACCCATAACTAGAATGAAGAGACGGATTAATACCTTTCCCAAGGGTATTTGCGCGTAAGTGAATACAATGGATTCAACTGGAATTCGAACTCGGATCACCGGTTTCTCGTTCCGAGCCAATATCCACTGTATCACAACGCACATCCTTATCAGGGGTACCTTGACATAAAACCTAGCTAAGAACACTCGCAGACGCTTACAGTATAACTGTGTAAATTTTCAAGAAAATCGGTTCAGCCATTTCGGAGTCTGTAGGTAACGGACACACACAAAGTTCCATTTATAAATAAGTTTAGATTTAGATGTAGGATAGATAATGGTTGGTCCTAGACTTGAAAAGATTAATGATCGGGGGAGGGGCATTCTCCTGGAAGTCTGTTCCACAAATTGACAGTTTTTTGGAAGAAACTGTTTGAGTAGGAATTCCTCCTTTTCAAGGGAATACAAAGAGAATGGGGATGGGTTGGCACTGTATCCATGGCAGAGTGGGTCCTGTCAGTGAGGGTCTGAATTGTAGCTTGTTTGAACATTTCCCATGGTAACAGCAATTGTCATCGTCTTGCGGCCTTGGCCGAGATAGAACTCACTACACCCCTCCAGTATTCCCTGTGCATTTGGAACCCTGGTGCAGTTTTGCAGCGAAATTCATAATCTTGTCAAATAGCTGAATACTTGATGCTTCGCCAGGGCTATCAAGGGTGTTTTTATTGTGACACCAACACTAGATGGGTTGCCTCCAGGCCCCATCCTGTTATTTAACCCATAACCGGAGGGAAGTGACAGATTAATACCTTTCCCAAGGGTACCAGTGCTTAAGTGAATGCAGGGTACTCAACAGGAATTCAAATTCGGCTCACCGATTTCTCTTTCCAAGCCGATATTCACTGCACCACAATGCACATCCGTCACTGAATGCTTACAGCACCTGGTATTCCCAAGCAGTCACCCATCTAAGTACTGACCAGGCTCAACATTGCTTAACTTCGGTGATTGAACGAGAACCGGTGTATTCAACGTGAAATGCTGTAAGCAATAGAGTAGAAAGAATCTAGCAATGTTTTACTTGTGGGGAAACAAATTTCTCATCTTTGTTCCCTCACTGAAGTTAAGTAACATTGCGCCTGATCAGTAACTAGATGGTGTATTTGGTAATGACTTGGAATTGTTAATTGAAAAACTGAGTTCCGATTCCAGTTGGTTCGTTATATTCACTTACGCACAAATATCATTAGAAAAGGAAAAAATCTACCTTTCTCCCCCAGCTATGGGTTAATTAATATGGGTAATTACTTGTATCAATAAACCATTATCTTCAAAAATAAAATTGCATACAAAATATTTTGATTTCATCATTAAATAACACACAGAGGTGTTGATATGCCACTAAACAAAAACAGTTGATCAATCATCTTTGTTGTTTTTACATTTCAGCTGTTGTGTTTTCTTTTACAGTTATCTCTTGTTCCTGTCAACCTTCAGGAAATTTCAAACTGAACACTTCATTTAATCTATTGGGGAAGATTCTTCTCAATTCACTTTCCTTATCTAGGAATAGCTAGTTTTGTTCTTATTAGGTACTACTTGATTAAGGAATTGAACACACAATTACTATATCATATTAATGAACCAATGCTTTAATACACGAGGCATTTAATTTCCTGTGTCAGATTGGATGCTGCAATGTTAATTCTCTCAGTTAATCCATATTATAAAAGAGCTGAACTCTGTCTATTGCTCACTGTCTGCATGTGACTTTTCTATATGCATTTTTTATATATATATATATATATATATATATATATATATATATAAAACTATAAATGACTAACCAGCTACTGTGATTATTTAATTCTTGTGTTCATATAATTTTTTTTCTTTTCTGAATAGAAAGTATGGGAAAATTGTCCTAATTATCTGTATATCCAAGTGCTTTGGGCTATTCTTTTAACCATTACCAAGGATGATTCTTATTTTTAACCGAATTTATAGATTTTTTTATTTATATATCAAGAGTTATAGGAATGTTTTTTATTTTCCAAAAATGGTCAGCACATTAAAATTAAAATTCATCCTTGATAATGGCTAAAAAAAATAGCCAAAAGTGCTCAGACATACAAAACATTCAGACAATTTCATTTATACCTTATGTACAGAAAATATAAAAAAATTAAATGAACACAATAAAAATGAATAAAAAACTTAATTTCAGTACCTTAATTGTTTTTAATGAAACATTTATAAAAGAGGGGATAACTGCCCACATATGCAATTATGTATGTAGATGACTAAAATATATATATATATATATATATATAGTGCAATGGGTAAATTATGCAAACATGAAAATAACACTGACATCTCATTTTAACAAAATTACACAAAAATAACTTCAAATAGTAAAGAGTAAATTTATTTAATAAAATCTCTATAGGCTTCAACCATGGCCTCCAGATAACTTTGAAATCTCTTGCAACTCTTTTAGATGGTTTCCTTGTTTGAGTTGATAAATGCTGTCATAATCATTGCCTTCAGTTTATGTTTGAAGTTTTGTTGGTCTCTTTCTCAAATGTGTCCCATATAATAATCAAAAAGGGTTGCAGTCTGGGGAGTTAGGTGACCAGATATAAGGTGTGATGTGGTTGCAGAAATTGTCTGACAGCCATGACTGAGTTCTCCTGCTTGTGTGGTATGGTGCAGTGTCCTGTTGCCAGACATAATATTCCAGCAAGTGTCTTCATGACCCAGAGCAGTACTACCTCCTCAAGGCACTTGATATAGAAGTTTGTGTTGAGTCTCAGACTCTCACCAACAAATTCAGGAGTTCTTTTCTGATCTTGCTGAGTTTTTTGAGATACTGTACTTTTGTAATCACCATTAGACTCATCCAATTCTTGGACACCCAAACACTCTGAAATGTTCATATTAGAACTTCCAGTGCGGATGTCAATGATATTTCTAAATGTCTGATGGAGTTAATGGTTCTCCTTTTTCTAACAGACAGTGCCCAACTGACTCTACTGTGAAGTTGACAAAATCAAAAATAAACAATACGCATGCATGCAATTAAAAATATAAAATGGCAAGAATTTAACCATCACAATATATATATATATATATATATATATATATATATATGTCTGTTTCATGCTTAAATGCAGTCATAAGGCCTGACGATTGTATTTGAGCATGAAATGTTGAGTTCAGTGTTGACTTCGATGTTCACTTTTATCCCTTATATTAAGCCCTTTAACTCATAAATATAGCATAACCTTTAAACTATGTTTTGTCCTATATACATATATGCTTATATTTAGATAGAATATCTTCATGTAAACATGTTTCATTGAATAATATAGACATACTGTGTCTTTTGAGTTCTGTAACCACTTTTTTAATGTTAAGATGAAATTCATCAAAGAAAGTGCCATAGTTTTTTTCTAACCCATTACTTTCAAACTTTTCCAAAATTATCTTCAGGAGTAAATTACAAAGATAAACTTATTGCTGCTGCAATAAAATCTGTTTACCATTGTGATGGTGATTTTTAAAAACATATGTAAATGTTATCTGTAATAATTTTAAATTAGCTGTGACTATAGAATTTTTTGCAAAACAGCCATTTCAATATAAGGGAGTTGGTCAGAAATTGGTAGAAATGCAAAATGGTATTAAGTGCTTGTTATATACATTTCAATACATTGCTGCTCCACTTGTAATAAAGTTTGTCGAGTGTTGGTTGGTTGATTTTTGATACAGAACTTGGAAAAAGATCAAAAGTAATTGAGTTAGAAAAAACAATTGTGCCTTCCATAATGAATTTCATTTTAACATTAAGAAACTGATGAGAAAACTAAAAAGGATCAGTATAAAAATAAATATTTAAAATGTCTATATTGTTCAATGAAATATCTATGCATATGTCTTCCTGCATTAACATTTTGTAATGGAATGTCCCAAGGGAATTCATATTATAAAAGGAGAGCTGATTCTCTGTCCGTCACACACACTCTGCATGTGACTTTGTAGATGCATATATAATGTGTATGTCTGTGAATTACTTACCTGTTCCCATGCCAATTAATGTATACATCTGCACATGTACAAGCTGACTGAGTTTGAAATAAAGCATTGGTATGATACATTCCCATATCATCACCAAAGTTAAGCAATGCTGTGCCTGGTCAGTATCTACATGGGTGACTGCTTGGGAAAAGCAGAAATTGAAGATACGATTTCCAATTCCTGTTGGCCATGTTATATTCAGTTATGCACAAATACCCTATGGGAAAGATATAAATACCCTATGGGAAAGATATAAATACCCTTCTTCCCCAGTTATGGGTTAACTAGTAATAAGTGTATCACTAAACCATTAATATCCCCCACAAAACTTCTTACACTCTGAAAATATTTCCTGGCTTTAAATAATCTACAAAAGATTGATAAAATCAACCAAACAAAAAAAATCAGTTTGGGCAACCTTAGCCTTGAGCTGAGCAATAAAATCTTAAATTTGGAGACAAAAAAAAGAAACCATTCTGATTCTTTTTTAACCCTAAAACTCAGATGGTTTTAAGACTTTTATAGGACTTATCAAAAATTATTATGTAATAAACAGGATTTTCTTTTCTTTTTTTTTTTTTTTTCAATTCTGCAGAAATATTTTTAGGTCAGTCATTGAATTAAAATATACTTGTTCACACTAGATGTAAATGAGAACTAATTTCTTTTTCTGTCTGGCAACAACCACTAGGTAAAAAAGGCCAGCCCTTTTAAATTATTTTTATGACTGCTGTATTTGAATATATGTTCTAATAAATGTAGTGTTTTAAATAGAAAAGCAATTTAGATTTGAAATGTGATCAAGTTGCTGTCAGCAAGTCTGATATGGGAATAAGGTTTAAATTTACTCAATGCTATATAACATGTTAGGCAGTCCTTCATTTATGCAACGCCCTAAAGATGTGTTCTCTATTAGTTGATGTACCCAGTATACAACTAATTTTATTATAATCTATTGTTTTATGACTAAATACTTTATTTATGAAGACAATTTTGACTTGTAATTTAATGAGGTGCAAGGTAGCATAATGGTTATCAATACTGAAAAAATAACTGAAAAATAGTTCCAGTTTCAGCTGTGTCTGTTTACATTCACTTAACTACTTTGCAAAAGGCATGAATCTGTTATGGTTTATAAAATGGCGAGTGTTCTAAAAATAGACAAAGATAGACACACTGACGCCAAGAATTCAAAATTGGGTGGCAAAATAAGGAACCGTTTCTTTTGGTAGGAGTAAGGAGTAGGAGTTAAGGACAGTAGTTTTGTGTAGGAGATTTGAAAAGAGGAAGACGCTAGTCAGTTGACCACTAGAGTCCAGAAGGGATAGGCTCGTTTACTACAAGCATCCCACAGTGAAAAGAATTTAGCTAGTCTGCTCCTGTATCCACACAAAATTTAAAGGTTGTAACTTGATGTAAAAATACAAAGTTTTTATACCAAAAATAAACATCATTAATTCAAGTTTGTGTTATCTTCTAATTATACCAAAACGAAGCAACACAACAAATCCTCTTGTCCTAGCACTCTGTAGCCTCAAGTTATCTTGACAAGATACGTCTCATGTTTCATATATTGAGAGGAGGTGGTGGTGAAGTGTTTGAAGCAATGGTTAGCAAAGCTGGTCTGATTGACCATTACTACTAAGGAGTTTGATCCTCACTGGGTGCCCTATACAAAATTCAGTCTTAAATAACCCAAAATCAACCCACCAGTAATTGGCATGGAATAAGATAAATCTGGTTCGACATTTACTGAGCAGTGAGTTTGATTCTCACTGGGTGCCCTATACATAATTCAACATCAGATTACCTACCAAGAGTTTGATGTGTCACAAAATCAACCAAACTATACCTAAGAAAGGTAGGTTTACTTGGATAAGCCACTTTCCCATAACTAGTATCCAGGAAGTAATAACTATAAAGTGGGCTATATCCAGTGAACAAGATAAAAGTACAGGTCTGACTGTAAAGGTATAGCAACATTATTTGGTTGTGACTGAAAAAAAAAAGTTATACATTGGTAAATATAAGTGCTGAAAAGTTTCTTGGTTTTAACAAAAATGAATATAAAATGGCTGGTCAGGCTAAGAACTTTTTGGCATTTCCATGTATCTTTGCATGAACAGAAAGGGTTACAATGGTGATGTTTCTTTTTTGTTTTTGTTTTTTTTAAAAAAAAAGGTAGTCTTGAAGATATAAAGAAAATAGGCTTCTTGTGTGTGAGTTTAAGAAAATTGTTTATAATATATATTCAAAGCATGAAGAATTCTCATTGGAATTCATTAAAAACTTTTTTTTAATAGTTTATGAATTATGTGTTTGTTCATGAACAGTTTTTTTATTTTTTAAATATTAAAGGCATGCAGATATTGCATACGCTTTATAAAACCTACAAATTTGTATTTGATCACATGGATTAATGTTTTATGCCCTCTTGTCAAGACTTTTTTCTGATTAATTCCAGTCAATATTAAATGTATGAGGTCATTTCAGCTAGGTGAAAATAAAACTAATGTTTTCAATAAGAACATCTGAAAGATGGCTTATTGTATTTTTTTTTTTTGTTACTTAATGATGATGCAGCCATGTTGAATTGTAGCATAATTAAATTTTTGTAATCATTTCATCCCGAGCAAGGCAATTAAGCCATTGAGATGCAAAGGGTGAGTGAGTTTTAGAGAATGAAAAAATAAAGATTAGGAAGAGAGAACAATAAAAAAAAAAATGGAGTTAAGAAGACACTATAACAATTGCATTTATATTCTGTTCTTTTTCTCTTTTTAATATTGATTTTTATTGTCTCATATTCTCTAACACCCTGTAAGCCCTTGCATATTAGTGGCTTTATTGCCTTGCTTGGGATGAAATTATTAAAAAAAAAACATACGTTCCTTTAGGATGTATTAGTGCATTTAAACAATTTTTTCACTCGATAATTTAAAAATTTAATCTTATAGCCTACATTTAATTTTCTTCAAACAATTTTATATCCTTTAACTGGGGTTGGGCTACCCTAGTGGAACAATGAGCACTAAAAGGTTAGCATTCTTGAAGATTTTGGTAGTCGGTCATATAAGTGCCATACATGATACACAATTAGGCACTCATCTCTTTTAAAACATGACTGACTAGGCAGAAGATTTTCCTCATAATAGGTTGCCATTACTTTCTGTGGTAGACCAGTTGCCAACTAAGTCTATAAAATCCCATCTGTCCTGCTATTTAGCCCATAGCTAGAGGGAGAAGTGATGGATTAATATTTACAAGTAAGTGAATGTAAAGAGTTTAACTGGAATTTGAACTCAGCTCTCCAGTTTCTCATCCCTAGTACCTTCTACATAAAATGTAGTTAAGAAATTGCTTGTCAACTATAACCAAACAAGTGTATATACAACAAATAACTTTCAGCTCTCAAATGTCATAAATTTTACTATGACAGGCATAGATATTATTGAAAAGCAAGGTGATAATTACATAATATTGTCAGGGACAACTAGTAAAGATTTAGTATGCCTTGAAAGTGAAAATGTCACTTAGGAAATATAAATTCTCTGTGTCAACTTGAAAGGTTGAGCACTTGTTTAATTTTTAGTTGATGTGGTTGCAGTGTTAGTGTTTATGCATTGACAATGCGCTGCTTGCTAAAATTAGGTGAAATGGTTTCAGGAACAGATACATGACTTTGAGCAGGCTGGAGTATAAATGAAAAAATGTTGGTCTTTTTACTATTTTTTTTTTTTTTTTTTTTTTTTTTTTTTTTACCCGATACAAGGCCCAAGGGCCACTCAAAGTAGAGAGTTACAAAATAAGGTTTTGGCCTAGAAATTTAAGTTGGAAACATACACAAGCAAGGAGTAGTGTGTCAAGACACCAAGACAGGCTAACTTTGGAAGGACTAATGGACCCATTAGGAGACGTTAGTTATAAAGGTATCAGTGGGATTTTTGTTTTTAATCATTTCACCCCAAGCAAGGCAGTAAAACCACTAAAACACAAAGGAGTACTGAGTAAAAGAATGAGAAAAAGAGAAACATAATTAAAGAGCAAGAATACTAGAAGAGTAATCCAGAAGGCAGTAGATAATGATTGACATTGCATTTAAATTTTTGAAGGTCAAAGTTGACTGGAAAGCATGGAGCCAGAAGAGATTTTCACAAGTGAGAAGTATGAGAAAAGAAATTGTTAGCATAGAACTTATGGTTACATCGAGCCAATTCAATTGTAAATTAATGAGACTTTGTTGCCAATCTAGTACTGCACTTAAATTCATAAAGTCTAGGTACCATAGCAAAGAGCTCATTCAAGCAATTACCATGAAAGTATTTATAAAAAAAAGAACATGGTTTTGCTTGGTCTCTAATCTTTATAAGTCACTTTTCTCAATCTTGTCATTGAGATAAGCAGAGTTTAAATTTTAAATTCTTGCTGTCATTGGGCTATTTAAATTCCCGATGTTGTCAGATTCATATTTGTTATTATTAGGCTCTTTTACTCCCAGGGAAGTATTTGACCATTAATCTTCCATTGAACTCTGTTCTGGTTTTTCCTCATTGCTTCTCAATCTTTTTAATTCATTTTGTATCACACTGCCAGGTGTTTAGAAGAAAAAGATATATATATATATCAAAGAAATGATTTTTATTTCTAATTTTTATGCCCACTTTATTTCAAAATTACATAATATATTTTATAGTCAAATAAAAAAAAGTCATGAAATTTTTATGCTATGGAAATTGAAATAAGCTCTTTTGTAAATATTTGACTATAAAATGCTTTGTTTAAGATCAAAGTAGATAAAAAATTTAAAAAATACATTGACTTGAGGTATCGCCCATAACTCAGAGGTAGAATTGCCAACTGATGTCAATTCAGTCGGTTTTCAATCCTGGCTAAAAGCAATCGGATATCTAACCGTACTGATGAGCTGTGATACAGCGAAAAAGATCTGTCTGTGGATGTCTATATATATATATTTGTTGTAAACTCTGGCTATTTCTTATCTTATTTTTTTTTTCTGTTTTTCTTTTCTTTTTTAAAAAAACAAAAGCTTCCTGATGGTTTGTTTTGCTTACTCTACAAACATCTACTTTTTACATTATAAAATATCCACTTTTTAATATGCTGCAAAATTTGTTTAAAACAATTAAAAAATTTTCATGACATTTAAGTAGCAAGCTGCACATAGAAATGTGATCCAGTAGACTTATTTTTCACTCAAGTGGAAGATTTCTGGGAAAAATCACTAACATAGTCAAGCTGTTGCAAATGATTTTCAATGCTTGACACGTATCTTTTAAGCATATTAATTATCTCTTGCATTGATTATGATTGATTATTCTCAAGTGATATTTAGATTTGGTCATTGTTAATCTCAACTGGTATATTTAAACAAGAAGTATTGTTTAGTGAGAAATTTCCAACACAAAACTTCACAACCCACTTTTGACACCTTTAATAATTTGCTATATCTAAACTTATTTATAAATGGAACTTTGTGTGTCTGTTGCCTATAGACTCCGAAACGGCTGAACCAATTTTCTTGAAAATTTACACAGTTGTACTATAAGTGTCTGCAAGTATTCTTAGCTAGGTTTTGTGTCAGGTACCCCTGATAAATATCAAAAATCGATAATCGAAAAAATTGGGTTATAGAAGAAGTGGTCAGATTTTAATCAAATTTGATGCACTCATAGACAAAGACATAAGAAATGATATTCAGAAGTTTCAAGGTTGCAGTTCTTACAATAGTGCAGAAAATCGATTTTTTATATATATATATATATATATATATATATATATATATATAAAAGGCAAGATGTTTGTGTGTGTGTCTGTTTATCTGCCTGTATGTCTATTTTTTTTCAGCCCTTTTATTTTAGTTTTTGCTTCGGGTTTGGCTCAAAGTAGGTATAATTGTAGTTCTTGGTCTCAGCCAGGATAGCATTTACTCAGATGATTTATTTAGCCTTCAAAATTCAGTTTACGACGAAAAAAAACTTATTTGATATCAATACCAGGAAATCAAAATTTAACTTCCGTCCATTCATTTTTCTTTCAGTCTACGGTTTCGCATTAGCTGGAAACAACTATTGCTTTTTAGTCTTTCGTGCCAATGTCCAAAGAGTCTGAGCTCCAGGACCATGGATTAGTTCTTAAGCTTTCATTACACCCGAGCAACGCCGGGCTATACTGCTAGTGTTTTTTATAATCTGCAAAAGCTTTGTATTTGAGTTATATTTTTACCTTTCTTAAAATAAAATTTATGGTGAAAACGCTTCTTATTTCTTTTTTCTTCAATGTTAGATTCAATAAGCCAAAAAGATGCCAGTTCTGGCCAAAAGATGTTTATATTGTGGCGTCTGTCATATTAGCAATTAAAAGTGATAATTTAAATGTAACTAAATTTTCTTAATACTATCAAGTGACAAAAAAAAAAAACAACACTTTTTCCAGTAACACACGCACATATATATATATATATATATATACACACACACACACACCTTGTAAACAGGACACAGAATATGCTGAGAGCATTCTATGCAGATGGGTAAAATTCACTTTCCAAGTAAATGCTTATGGACTCGAATATAAGCAGCCAATATTTACTTATCCCTGAACCAAGTAAATGCTTATGAACTCAAATTATAATAATAGTGACTGATTCAAAATTAAATAACTCAACAGTGGTTTATATATTTTAAGATTGTAACCTTAACTTAACCAGCTCAGATAGATATATATATATATATATATATATATATATATATATATGCCAATGTGTATTTAACTACTAGATTGGCAACTAGGTCTCATTGTTTTATTGTTGAATTAATGTAATTGCAAATTTTATCTCAATAGTTTCTTTTCTCACATTTCTTGCCTGTGGAACTCTTCCAATTTCTTGCTTCCCTACCAAAATTTAATGTAATGTCAATTCCCATTTTCCTTCTTCCTGAACCCTGTTCTTGTATTGTCCTTTCTCCTCACTAAAGTCTTCTCAATCTCTTTCACTCCCAGTAACCCCTGGTGTCTTAGTGGCATTGTCACCTTGTGAAATTATTAAAAATATATATATATTTTTTTTTAGGTTTTATAATAGTACTTATAATAGTAATTGAAAACAAAGTGGAGATGTGACAAAATGCAAAAGCAATAAACAATGTTTCAACAAACATGTTGCTTTAGGCTTCTTCAGATCAGAATGAAAGACAAAAGAGTAAGGAAAATGTTGGAATCTCTGAGGACAAGAGAAGCCATAAACATAAAAATATGTATATAGTTTGTAAGCTTATGAATAAATTTAAGATAATTTGATTAAATAAATAATCCAAATTAGAAAGTTATGACAGACGAAATAATATATTTTGCTATTCTATTAAGATTTATGAGATTTTTGTTTTTATTTGTTTTTGTATTTCTAGTGGAATTTTCAATATTCAGCATCTAAGCATTAACTCAATGCTATATATTGTCTTTGATTTTTAACTTGGCATTTTTTTCTGTGATATTTCCTGTTACCTTTTATGTCTGTTATGTCTGGCTTTCGAAAATCTTTAAAGAACCGAATGCAGCATACATTAAAGGCCAAATAATAACTTGGATGAAATATGTTGTGCTCAATAAAACAAAGATAAACTGAACATGTCCCTACAAAAAAAAAATATATTAGGAATAAAGAATATACTTTATTTTTTAAATTTCATACAATAACTGAAAAAGTATTATTTACATTATTATAAAAATATTTCAACTATTGTACTCTCTGGCCTTCTGATGCTTGTTGATTTGAATAACCCTTAGGGAATTTCAAACTGAATTCTTTATTTTGTCTATAGTGATGATTGTTTTTGTTTTACTGCCCATGTCTAGGAATATCTTATATCATCTTATTTGATACTGCTCAGTTATCATTTGCTCTGTTTCTACTGAGTCTAAATTTGCACTACCTTGCCCAGGGATTGAACTCACAATTGTCATAACAACAAAGATGAGGACAATAGACTCGGTTTAAATAACTCCTTCTCAGAGAAATCCAGACAGAAACTGAAAAACAATCTTTTATTTCCTTATTTATGGTAATGCCACAAGTTGGTGTGGTGTAGAAAATCAGGTAATATTTTTAATTTATATCTTTTTGTATTTTTCACAAATAAAAAAAAAAAGTATTACTCAAACAAGAATAATTGTAATATTAGCAAAGAAAAAAGACCCTGTAATATTATCACAATGTTAGATTAAATACAAATAGTCCAAGTGGTGGTATGGCTCTAATATCAGATTATTTAATTGGTGTAAAGGAAATCTGCAATGGATATTATTTATTTAACATCACTTATGACAATATTTTTCCGAGCTGATTGATGAAGTTCTGTGCTTTTCTGTTATATCTAAATGTTTAATACACACACGTGTCTTTCTCTATATTGACATAATGTATCCATCAAAAATTTATATAGGAATATGTAATAGATGAAAGCAAGACTTGTATTTGCAAGCATCTCTCTTAAGCTATTGAGCACATAGATTTTAATTATTTTACAGCTGTATTTTTATTACATGAAAGTTAATGATGAATGTACTGAACAAATGGATTTAAAAAAAATTGAAATTGATGTCTACTGTGGTTCCACTATTAATAATAAATAATGCAGTAAAATCTGTTTCAAAGAGTTGTATCAAACTTTTAATGAGAATATATCAATATGCCTCCCTCTTTTCTGTAACTAAAGTTTTATAAATGTGTTCAAATTTAAGCAAAGCTAAATAGACTTGAATTCAACAGAATTGTTTGAATGTAAATAGAGCTTACAAAAAAAAAAAAAATTCAATTTTTAAAAAATTTTTTTTATAGCCTTTTTGATTTTATTTTTCAGGGAACATTTTTATATACTCTTGCATATAGTTCTGTTAACACACACGCAAAAAACACACATCCAGGTAAAGAGAACTCAGTTTTTACAATTTTGAGTTCCCTGGCATTTACCTTTTTATAAACAGTGCTCAATACAATAAATATTGTAGAGCATAATAGAATTATGAATTAAAAGTACATTGCAGCACGGAAATTTCTATGTTTCGAGATTTCTCTCGTCATCAGACAATGTTGGATGTTGGTTGTGAAAATGATTTACATTTAAATACAAAAAACAATCTTGGGAAGATATAAAATTTGTGTGTGTTCCTTTTAACTAATCAGAATAAAGATTCACTTTGAAATTTGGCCAGTAATTTCTATTTTTATGGAATGTATACTTTTTTCATCTCTAAGGTCAAAGTATCAACCTACTTTTAACCTAATTTTCTTTTTCTTTTTATTGCTTCTCACTATATCCTATTACCTTTGATGTATCCATTCTTGTATCAAAAATGTCCTTTCTGCTTTCTCCATATCTTGACCTCTTCTCATAGAAGACAGGAAAAAGATGAAAACTTTTTATATTTTTGTTCAAACTTAAAGAGGCTTTTGAGTAAATTTACTCTTTATCAGTCCATATTTATATATATCTAAAAAACTTGCTCACTTATAAAACTTATACAGACATATAAGAAAAAGGGGTCAATGAATTTTCAGCAGAGCTAGAATTTCATCTCAGCTATGGAAGTGTTGATCAATTAAATTTCATGCATGCAAAACATGCAATCTTCAGACAACCAATGGCAGCCCTTGGTGGCTAATACATTTATTTGCACCTTGGGCTTGCTGAAGAAATAATAAATACATTAACAGTAGTGATCAGCTGGCCATCTAATACCACCTCAGTTGGACCTTGATGTGTGTGTGTTTATATAGTACAGTTAGACTCCGATTGCTACACAACCCAGGCTCGAAACCCGACCGATTTGACGTCAGTCGGTGACTCTACCCCTGGGCCACAGGGCGTTTGGTGGAAGAAGGCAGTCTTTTTAGCGCACATCATATTACGCGCCCAAAAGCTAGAGTGCTCAAATTCATTTTTACTGAATGAGCGGTGCATACACACTATAGTGGCTACTGTTTTTCAAAGTCTACCTTTCTTCTAGAGTGTGAGAGCGTAATTATTGTCATCCACAGACAGATCTGTTTCGCTGTATCACAGCTCATCAGTATGGTTAGACTCCGATTGCTACACAACCCAGGCTTGAATATATACATACATACATACATACATACATACAGGGGAACCTATCATTCATCTCACAATTTGTATCCCTCTTTTATTTATATGATTGTTTTTTAAAAAGTGCTTATTTTTCATGCCAATATGTTTTGCTTTAACTGAATAATTCTTTTTTTTTTTTTTTTTTTTTTGTGAGTTTTGTTTAGGTTTTATAATAGTATTTGAAACAAAGGTGGAGATGAGACAAAATGTATCATTGTATAAGTGTTGATTGGTAAATTCAAAACTTGGAGTATAGTTTTTAGGTGAATTTTGATCTGAAATTTTCTCCCCAAATAATGATTAGTCTGTTGTTAATATTCACCAATGAAATTTTGATTGGTAAAGAATAAGATTATGTTGAAAAATACTTGTACGAAATAAATGCTTTCTGCATAGCTTCATAATTGTTTTTGGTTTTTTGGGGTTTTTTTTTTTGAAGTGGTGTGAAAAAATTCTTAGTTCAACCAAGAAACCATTAACAAAAAAAAAAAATAAACACATTCTTGGTAGTCTGAGAACTTTTTCTTTCGTGTGTGTGTGTGTATGTGTTTGCATACACATACTATCTCTTGACATTGAACAATTCACATAGATATTAGCATCAAAACTTTGTTCTGGCTTATACAAAATGGATTCCTTCCTCAAAGAGAGGAAAATAATTCATAGAAATGAAATTCTTTATTTCTTGAGGGACTGGTTTCTTAAAGTCTGTGAAAACATGGAGGTGGAGAGATGCTGAGTCATTTGACAGATGAACAGATTGATTAATCTGTTCAAATTTCTCACTTTCAATAAAATATGAGTGAGTGTGAATATAAATCTGTTTGTATATTCTTGCTTGTATTTGTTTTGCCAAGTTGTTAGAACATTTGCTTTCTGATCCTAAGATCCTGGTTCAAATCTCCCTATTTGACAGGGAAGTAAAATTTTGTTATCAGTTTGATCCCAGATTTGGGGAAGTGCTTGAAAACCATACCACACCTTGTGATACTGGATAGATGTGCCAGCATAAAGTCACAAGTCATCTTGAAAAGTGCTTGAGCAGATGTCTGCAACAAGGATTGCCTAGTTGTCTTAGTAGATGGGTGTGTTTGGAAAATTGGTAGGCAGCGAGATATATATATCGTGCAATGGATGCATTGTCTAAATTACACAAAAATACTTTTATTACACCCGAGCAACGCCGGGCTATACTGCTAGTTGAACTAATAATTACCACTTTCATTTTCTAATTTCCAAATAAAAATCAGACATAAAAATATAATAAATTCATAACTTGTATTTATATATTTATTAGTTACGTATGATCATTAACATATTAATGGAAGACGACAGGAAATTTTAATCTCTCAACTTCAATTGATGAAAACTTTTACTGCAGCTAATATGAAGCATTTCATAGAAACTTTTCCAAGGTACAAATTTGCACGAGATACTAGATTAGCAACTACGTCCCACCCTTTTACAGTGAAACTGATAAAATGTAACCGCAATTTCTACTCGAACAGCTTCTTTTCTCGCATTTCTCACCTGTGGAATTCATTTCCACATACTTGCTTCCCTGACAGCTACAATCTCCAGGAGTTTAAATGTAAGGTCAATAGACACCTCCTAACACACTAACTCGCATCCATTCTCTCAAACACTCTTCCCATCTACCTGTCCCTCATCCTCAGTATCCTTACCCGTCTATCACCCTCCTTCTGACATTTCCTATATCTAACCACTCTTTCTCATCACCTTCCCCTATGTAACCCCCTGCACAATAGTGGCAGTGAAATGCCTTGCTTGGGGTGAAATGATTAAAAAAAAAAAAAAAGGAAAAGAAAGATATACAAATAACTAATTGAAAAGCATTTTTTTTTCTTCATAACCACATCCAAATAAGTAAAAAAAAAAAAAAAAATTCTTTGGAGATCTTTTTTTTTTTCTCCCAGAAATTCTTATTTTTATCCTGTAAACTTTTGTTGGCTTGGCATATGCAAGAATTCTCATTTTCAATTTGTCTATGACTGACATTTGTTTGATTCCAATGAAACTAACAGGAAATAAGCTAGAAATTTTAAAACTGAAATGTGATTTAAATTTTAATCTCTCAACTTCAGTTGATGAAAATTTTTACTGCAGTTAATGTGAAGCATTTCATCGAAACTTTTCCTAGGTACAAATTTGCACGAGATACTAGATTAGCAACTACTTCTCACCCTTTTACAGTGAAACTGATAAAATGTAACCACAATTTCTACTCCAACAGCTTCTTTTCTCGCACTTCTCACCTGTGGAATTCCCTTCCACATACTTGCTTTCCCAACAGCTACAATCTCCAGGAGTTTAAATGTAAGGTCAATAGACATCTCCTAACACACTAACTCGCATTCATTTTCTCAAACACTCTTCCCATCTACCTGTCCCTCATCCTCAGTATCCTTACCCGTCTATCACCCTCCTTCTGACATTTCCTATATCTAACCACTCTTTCTCATCACCTTCCCCTATGTAAACCCCCTGTGCAATAGTGGCAGTGAAATGATTAAAAAAAACAAAAAAAACTGGCATCTCATTTTAAAGGATATACTTACCAACCAGGAAGGGAGTTGCTGTCAGAGGGGTTAGGTGGCCAGATATAAGGGGTAGTGTGGTCACAAAAATTGTCTGACAGCCATGACTGGATTCTCTTGCTAGTGTGGCATGATACAGTCCTGTTGCCAGACCTAGGGTCCTCCAGCAGCTACCCTCTTCACCCAAGACAGTTGATGTAGGCCTCAATGTTGAGTCTGTAGCCCAGTGGGAAGATGAATGGAAGCATAACATTGCTATCACTAGTGATCATTTAAAAACTTTTATAATCACCATTAGATTCATCCAACTCTTTCCAATTTTTCTGTGTTGTCCACAGATTGGCATTCAAACTCTCTGAAATGTTTGTATTGGAGCTTCCTGTGTGAATGCCAAGCAGTACAGCATGCTGTTTCCAAATTTTGGGCATTGAATTGCATCCTGATTCTCTTTTTCTCATAGAGGGTGCCCAACTGACCCCTACTATACTGTGCAGTTGACAAAAACAAACAACAAAATATAAAATGGTGAAAATTTACCTATGACATCCTTTATATGTGTTGATAGATATAATGTGAGAGTGTGTGTCTATCTCTCTCTTTCTCACACACACACACACACACACATATATATATATATATATATATGACTTGCTAGAGCCATTTGACATGTGCTGAAAAATCTAATCACTAAAATGAAATAGTTAAAACAAAATTCAAACATTCTCATTAACAGAAACCCCATTTTGTCTGTAATGCAGAATGTGTTGGAATAATTTTTTTTTCCTGATAATGCCCAATTCACTGGGGAAGTAAAAATAGTTTTCCAAATTGTGTGTGTGTGTGTGTGTTCGTTCATGTGAATGTATGATAGCAACAGTGAGAGGAAAATTAACTGGTAATGGCATGTGTGTCTATCTCTCTCTTTCTCACACACACACACACACATATATATATATATATATATATATATATATGACTTGCTAGAGCCATTTGACATGTGCTGATACCTAGATCGTCTCTGATAGCCTGTAGTATATGTTCTTCATGGTTAGACATACAAGGGGATCTTGGGCTTCCTTAACAAATAACGGCAAAAGTTGGCCGACTTAGCTGCCTCTAGTCTGAAAACTCGATGTGATACATCTATGCAATCTCATGTCCACTGCCATTCATGTTGCCATTTGTAAAAATCCTACCTACCTGCTCATGATATGAATATTCTGCCATTGTTAAACAGGGCACTTCTTAGTTAACTCACTACTAAACATGTTAAATATTGAAGACAGCCTGGCCACAAATGTACACAAAGGATAAATCTAACCTAGTCTACATGGCAACACTGTGCTGTCTACTGTAAACTTACTTTAAACTTAAAGCAAAAACGAATGATTTGTGGACATATGTTTATATGGACATTTGCTCTTGTTTTGTGTGCAGAACCCATCCCCAAATTTTGTAAAAGCATTTTTAATACACTGTGTTTATGTATGTGTGTGTGTGTATATATATATATATATATATATATATATATATATATAGTAATTTTGTTACTACAATGGTTTATAAAAGCATAATATCACCACACAGAAATGTTCATATTTCAGAACAATACTGTTCTTCAGGTGATATGTTAAAATAAATGGTGAAAATGATTTAGCTCTACTCTGTCTTGAGCACTTTTTATAAAAGTAAACACTTGAACAGTGGATTTTAATCTATGTGTTCTTCCACTTTTTTGTAATAAATAGCTAAAATATATATATATATAATAGCTCTGTTTATACTACATTAAGCACTGTTTTATTAATGTTTGAATAATATTATACATGCGTGTACCTTCATGTATATTTTTTTTATATTCACATGTGTGTGTGTATATATATGTATGTATATATGTATATATATATATAGAGAGAGAGAAAGTGAGTGTGAGATATAAAAAGTTTAGAAGATCATCCAATGAAATGCTAAATATATAATAAAACATCATATTAATAAAAAAAAATTATTGTAATTTTCTTCAGACAAGATGTACTTATATGAATCCCTTATAGTTAAACTTGGATATTTCAATTCATCTTTTATTCTTACTGAATTAGTAATAAAGCAATTTGATATTTAAACCTTGAAATAAATGACCAATAGAAATAATATCTACATTGATATTAGCAAAAATCTAATCTCTAAAATGAAATAGTTAAAACAAAATTCAAACATTCTCATTAACAGAAACCCCATTTTGTCTGTAATGCAGAATGTGTTGGAATAATTTTTTTTTCCTGATAATGCCCAATTCACTGGGGAAGTAAAAATAGTTTTCCAAATTGTGTGTGTGTGTTCATGTGAATGTATGATAGCAACAGTGAGAGGAAAATTAACTGGTAATGACATTTGTCTCTCCACTAGAGATAACTGCTGGAGTTCTAGGCTCTACATTCAGCTTTGAAAATGATCAGTTATGGATCAATATCTCAGTTAAATTACTGATTGGCAATCGCAGTGCCTCACAAGTACTTGAGGAACTCGCTGTCTTGGTTCTTGATCATAACTAACTTATCACTTCATTCCAAACTCAAATGTTTTGGCAAAGTTCCAATATCAACTACCACACTTTTCTGTGAATTTCATGTTAACATGAAAAGTCTGCATAATATATATTTTTTTTTTCATTGTTTCATGGCAATGTGTTATGAGCTGTGCATATATAAATCATAAACAGATGTTAACATATTTCATGTACTGTACATGAAAGAAAAATACTCTGCATTTCATTATCAAAATAGGCCTTTCCAATGATCTGCATTTTGGGATGGGCACATTAATATGCTAATTGCTGCCATAGATATTTGAACCCTTAACGCCATCTATGTTTCTGTTAACGACTATTAGAATTTGCTATATTACACTACCTACACGTTATTTTTGGTAATAAAATTTATTAGAATTTTTACTGCTACCTTAGATATGTGAATGCTGACACAATACTACCTACCTTATTTTAAACTACTTATTGAATCAATTGCTAGGTCTCTTGCTAGGAAAGTTGGTTCACTGTGTCATGCTAGACAATTTTTCTAGCCAGAATCACTTGCATATTTATAAGTCTACCATTCATTCATGCCTTGAATATTGCTGCTACATCTGGTCTGGTGCTTCTGCTATCTATTTAGATACTTGATAAAATCCAAAGAATTTGCAATGTCATTGCTCCTAACCCAGAATCTTTACTTCAGTCACTTTCTCACTGCTGTAACATAGCTTCAATATAACTTTTCTTTAAATATTTTGATAGTAATCATTCTGATAAGTTTTTCCCTTTGGTAACTTTATGAATAAGCATACTACTAGATTGTTGGCAAGGTCTCACCATCTTACAGTTAAAATGGCAACTGTAAGTTCTGTGTTAAGGGTTTCTTCTTTTGCCCTTCTCGTTTATGGAACTTTCTTCTTGCTTTCCAGTTAAATTTAATCTGCAAAAATTTGAATACAATTTCAATTGTTATCTTCATAATTCCTATTCTTTCTTGTTCTCTCTCCTCAATAAATATTTTTTTTCTCTTATTCTTTCATAATCAGGAACCCCTAGCTTCGTAGACACTTTATTGCCTTGCTTTGGGTGAAGTAATTAGTAAAAATAGTAAATAAAGTTACTTTTATTGCACTAATGTGCATCTCTTGCAACATTTCAAACTTTAAACTTCAATAGTTTTATTGAAATTAAACCTTTAACACTGAAACAAGATCCTCCACCAGCAAAAAGATTACGAATTTCTGAAAACTCTGATTAGTGGATTAAAATGTTGGTTTGTGAACTTAGTGACGTAGTAATTGTGTGTTCAATCCTTCTCCCGAGCAGTGTATATTGGGAATCTATGAAAATAGGATAAGCAATAACTAAGCTGAACTAAATACAAACTAGATGAGATATTCCTCAACATGGATAAGCAGAATGAAAACAATCAACCCCTATAGATTAAATAAAGGGTTCAGTTCAAAATTCTATGATGAAGGCTGGAGAGAACAATGGACAAAATTTATTGATAACAAAACAACAAAGATAAGGACAATATTCCACATATAAATGTAAATTTTATTTCTTCCTCTCAAAAGTTATGCTGATTAGCATATTTTAGTAACAAAATATTTTTGAAATATACACATTTAAAAAAAAAAAAATAATAACTACACACTTAGTGGACTAAGTTAACATAGGTTTTATATGGAGTTGAAAAAACCCAAAGGATATTATGATATTTACTTCATTACAGTGGTTTGTAACTAAACATGCTCTATCTCCAAGATATGTCTGTATCATAATTAATGAAAACAATTGCAATACTACTTTTTTTAAAAATCAATATCAATCTTGTCTGAAATGTTGGGATATATGACATATATAAACAATGGCTGAGCTAAAGATGAGTGAAATAGTATCTGTGGTTGGTTAAACTATGTGGTGAGTTTAGCTTATCACTAGGTGCCTCTAAGTTGTGACCTTGTGCCAGACTAAACTAAACTTAGTAAATACTTATGAAAATGGCTTAGTATACCATTGATAATTTTAAATAAATTTGGGCTAAAATATCATGGCTAATAAAGAAATAGTTGCAATTACTGAAATAATTAGTTGCCGATGACAGATGCAGATAAAAGTAATACAAATACAGAATAAACTTTTGTACTAATGCAAGAACATTTACAAAAATTTATAGTTGATATGGAAAAAATATATTTTTGCAGTTAAAAATTTAATGTTTGATAAATGATTGCAAAATCTATTCATATTATTAACTAGAAGTGTCCATACTTTGAATATTGCTGCCACATGTGGTCTAGTGCTCCTGCTATATATTTAAAAATTCTTGGTATAATCCAAAGAATCAGCAATATTATTTGTCCTGACCTGGCATCTTGGCTTCAGTCACTTTTCCAATGCTGTAATGTAGCTTCCCCATGACTTTTCTATAAATACTTTAATGGTAATTATCCAGATGAACTTTCCTCTATGGTATCTAGACTATATGAATTTAAGCACAGTACTAGATTGGATATGCATTGTGGTGCAGTGGATATCGACTCAGAACGACAAATTGGTGAGCCAAGTTTGAATTCCTTTGAATTCTTCATATTAACTTAGCATAAATACTCTTGGGAAAGGTATTAATCCATCTCTTCCCTCCAGTTATGGGTTAAATAATAGGATAGATTGGGTTCTATAGCCTTGACTGGCAACCAGTCTGCTGCAGAAAGTAATGGCAACCTAATGCGGGATAATCTTTTGCCCAGTCAGTCATGTTTCTTTAGAGACATGATTCCCCGAAGTGCGTATCATGGATGGCACTTAATTGACTAACTAGATTGGTAGCAAGGTTTCATCAATTTATAGTTGAGTTGGCTAAAGGCAACAGTATGTTCTATGCTAACAGTTTCTTCTCTTACACATGATTAAAAACAATTTTTCTGTTTGAAAAACAGGTATCTTGGTGGTTCTCTTACCTCTTTCAACTTTCTGTATAAACATTTTCTGCAAGACATCTATTTTATAAATCTATTTTTATTATGCAAAATCTACTTAAATTTTCTGCTCTGGACATCTAAATCTAAACTTATTTATAAATGGAACTGTGTGTGTATCCGTTACCTATAGACTCCAAAATGGCTGAACTGATTTTCTTGAAAATTTACACAATTGTACTATAAGCATCTGCGAGTGTTCTTAGCTAGGTTTTGTGTCGAGGTACTCTCGATAAATATCAAATTGATAATCAAAAAAATCAGGTTATAGAAGGAGTGGTCCGATTTTAATCAAATTTCGTACACTCATAGACAAAGACATAAGAAACGATATTCAGAAGTTTCAAGGTTGCAGTTCTTATAATAGTGCAGAAAATTGATAATATATAAAGAGGCAAGATGTTTGTGTGTGTGTGTGTGTGTGTCTGTTTAGTTGTCTGTATGTCCTTTATACAAATCCACAATTTTTATCCGATTCTCACTAAACTTTACAAATATTCTTTAGGCTGAGTCTGAGCTCCAGGGCCATAGATTAGTTTTAAAGCTTTCATTACACCCGAGCAACGCCGGTCTATACTGCTAGTAATTGTATAAAACTGACCAGGAAAGAAACATTTCAATAATTTCTATTTTATACTCTCTACTTTGAGCAGAAATTCTTTGTATTTTAGCAGTATGCGCTGAGTTGGGTTTTGTTTTCTTCTACTGTTATAAAGTGGGAACACATAGACAAAATTTAGCCATATGCTTATTTATAAAAGTTTTTATTTTTTTACTGCTTTAAAAAAATTTTCTTTTGTCATCTTAGTTGGATATTTTTTAAGCCTCCTTAATTTTAACTATACAAAAATTTTAGCATATATTTGTTGTTTTTATAATGTGATTTTTATAAACATTTCTTTTATATTCACTTTTTAAACATTGGGAAGCTAAAACAATTTTATAATACTATAAGATGGTCTAAACATAAAAAATAGACATATTCTTTGTCATGATGTATAGTTTTGATCCAATTTGAGTACGTGTGTTTCGTAGTTTGACATAACAAAAATGACACATCATAGCATGATTTTGATAGTATAATACCATGAAACTGCATTAAATTGTAGAATAAAGCAATTTCCAGTGCAACTGGGCTATTGCGGTTCAAGCAATTTTTAATGAAGTATAAACCGACAAAAAGACGAATAAGCAGAGAAGGATCTTTTATCTGTATGCACACTTTTTCATCAGAAATGGTGGCATGACAGTAATGATGCATTAATAATAATTTAAGTTTAGTGCTAATTAACAATTGTAAATAATTACAATATACATTCTATAAATAGGAATTGACTTGGTGTTCAGAAGAGATTGTAGAAAGCAGCATTTAAGTAAATATAGATTTAAATCATTTGAAGGTTGTTTTTCAATGCATCTAATGTTTAATATTCTTTGATAATGCACTCCTACATACCAAACATAAATGCTGGTACACATTTCTTTCAGTTTCCCCAACACTGGAACAGTGTTTATTTAGAGTTTATTATTTTTCCAAATAGTTTTTTTGCAGCATAATTTTGTTACATGCTTATTAAATTTATCTGGGGAAAAAAAAATTGCAAGGGAAACATTTATTTGAACCTGCAAGCTTATATTCCAAACAACACTTTGGTACAAAAGAGTATTAAAAGTTAGAGAACAGAATCGTTAATTATGAATTTAGTTTGATACAAGGCTACAATAGTGGGGTGCCCATGAGAATCACACTTGCTATCACTACCCTATCAAGCTTGTCTGTAATGAGCTTGTTAACCATTACCCAAATAACTGAAATAAGCGGGATTGAGAACTTTTTAAAAATAGTGTGTACAAGAAGAAAGTGGGTTTGATAAAATAAAAATACACTGTGTAGGCTGATAATTTTGAAGGCTGTTTTATTTCAAGCAGCCTTGGAGAGCTGCTAAAATAGTGAGAGAGAGAAAGATGAAAGATACTAAAAACAAATGAAATAGATAGGAAGAGAGTGGTTGAGGGGCTAGAGAAGAGTAAAGGAGAGGAGAAAAAGAGTGTGTATGCATGTGAGAGAGAGAAAAAAAATAGAGTAAAGAATATTGGTTCTCTAACAAAATTACCCATTAAAAGTTAACGATTTTTTGAAGCTATTTTGAAACCTGCAGAGCAAAGTAACCTGCAAATATTGTATCCTAAATGCCATTTCGACAAAGCATCAATTCATCTTCATATTAACTATTACAGCTTTCTAATTGAATTCATTGGTTAATCTATCTTCATTTTTTTTACTCTATTCCTATGTTCACTGTTGCTTTGAAGATTTAAGCCATTATATAATGTTGTCTGTTTTTATTAGTTACCAATGATCTGGAATCGGTAAAAACAGCAATGGCACATACACTGAAAGCATAAAATTCAGGATATAGAATTAGTATATATCAAAGACTCCAAAAACTTTGACATATGAATAAGTTATAACAAACTTAAAGAAAGTAAACATAGGATAGGCTGCATTAAAGGTAGTTTTACCCAATATCTAAATCTAAACTTATTTATAAATGGAACTTTGTATGTGTGTCCATTACCTATAGACTCCGAAATGGCTGAACCGGTTTTCTTGAAAATTTATACAGTTGTACGATAAGCGTCTGCGAGTGTTCTTAGCTAGGTTTTGTGTCGAGGTACTCCCGATAAATATCGATAATCAAAAAAAGAGAAGGAATGGTCCGATTTTAATCAAATTTCATACACTCATAGACAAAGACATTAGAAACGATATTCAGAAGTTTCAAGGTTGCAGTTCTTACAATAGTGCAGAAAATCGATAATATATATTTATAAAAGGCAAGATGTTTGTGTGTGTGTCTGTTTATCTGCTTGTATGTCTGTATTTTTTTTCAGCCCTTTTATTTTAGTTTTTGCTTCAGGTTTGGCTCTAAGTAGGTATAATTGTAGTTCTTAGTCTCAGCCATGATACCATTTACTCAGAGGACTTATTTAGCCTTCAAAATTCAGTTTACGACGAAAAAAACTTATTTGATATCGAGACCAGGAAATCAAAATTTGACTTACATCCATTCATTTTTCTTTCAGTCTACGGTTTCACTTTAACTGGAAACAACCATTGCTTTTTTTAGTCTTTCGTGCCAACGTCCAAGAATCTGAGCTCCAGGACCATGGATTAGTTTTAAAGCTTTCATTACACCCAAGCAACGTCGGACTATACTGCTAGTCACAAATAACTACAAAACTAAAACATTAGCCTGAAAACTAGTCATGTATATTTAAGCCTCATCAGATCAAAATATTCATATGGATGTCATGCATGGCGCTAAATCCCGCCAGAAATATCTGAACTGTCAGCTGCATACCACCACTTTCTAAGATGAATGGTTACAAATAACTTTGAACATTTGTGGATCCTGGTGGTGGAGAATGTCATTCTTCAAACATTGTGGACAGGCATTAAACACTCACAAGGAACTGTACAAAATAGCAGGAACTACATCACTTGAGGACTTTCAACAACGGCAACAAGTAAAATAAATAGCGCATATAATTTGAAGAAAAAATAAAATGTCTTTAAACAGGTAAAGACTATGGCTCTTGGTGGAGACCATCTTTCTTTGAACATTGTGGACTGGCACTACAGAATCACAAAGAACTACCAAATAATAGAAATTACATCACTTGAGGTCTTTCAACATCAGCAACAGTTAAAATGGATACTATATATAATTTGAAGAGAAAACAGAGATATAGTTAAGATGCTAATGCTCCACAGTATTCCAAACAAAGGTTAAGAAGGAAGCCTTCATTAATAGTAGTAGATAGATTTGCGTATTGTCTGGTCTTTTGAACAAGAGAAGTAATTTGTTTTGTTTAGGATTGGGCTTCTAGTTTCTTCTAAAAAAATTTTCCTTCCTCTTGTGTCTTAGTGGCATTATTGCCTTGCTTGGATTGAAATGATTTTAAAAAAAACTACTGGATAAATATCTTTGCTTGTAGAGTGAACATTAAAAATCGGAGAGCTGAGTTCTAATTTCAGTTTAATTTTATTAGGCACAAATACCCTTGGGAATGGTATTAATCCATCACTTCCCATTCAACTATGGGTTAAATAGCAGAACAGATTGTATTCTATAGCTTTGGTTGACAACCAGTCTACCATAGAAAGTAATGGCAACTTACTGTAATAAAATCTGCCCAGTCAGTCATATCTCTTTCAAGACATGATTGCCCAAACATGTATAACATATGGCACTTAATTAACTGATAGTGTATCACTTGTTTTAAACTTCTATTGAGTGGGGAGTGCTGAAAAGTTAACAGGTTGACCAGAGAGAGATTTGAAAGCAAATTCTGATGTTTGGTTACTTGATCAGATTTTAGGAAGTGGATCAAGCTGAGATATCTTTACCAGTCCATTGTCTCAAGCAATTACTTGAAGTGATAAGTATCTTTCATATTAACGTCACCCACCCCCCGGCCGAGCAAGGCGTTAACGCCACTGATGTGCGGAGGTGGAGGGCTACATAAGAGTAAGAGAAAACCCGGAAACCACATCCTAAACAGGGAACGAGGGGATGAGCCTCTTGACCTGTTCAATAGATGTGGGTGGAGTGTGAACTGGGCGATAGTTAGATCTATCTACTCCAATTAAGAAAAAAACACAGGACCAGCGAAAGAGAAAGAAACTAGCAATCCACCAGTCAAAGAGATTTCTGCTAAATTAAAAAATAAAATGAAGAGGACCAATTAAACATGAAAAGTTTAAAATTAAGTAAAAAATGACTTACTTTTAATAAGATTTAAAACAAGGTTGATTCCCATTCCAACACGAGAGTACTATCAGGAAGATAAAAATAATTTTTTTACTTTTTATCAAGAAAATTTGTTTATATATTCTTGGTAAGCATCAATTATTTCAATTCTTTCCCTGTTCTTTGATAATTGTTTATCGAAACATTATTGTGCCAGAGTTGCCCACTGAATAATTACAGAATGAACCAGAATTTGAACCAAATGGTTTCTTAAAATCTCAGGATTTTGGTCTCTGTAGAAAAATTGTATTTTTATTCATTTTTTTTCTTTTTACATAGAGCTGCAATAATTTAATATATCATTGAAACAGGTTACAGATTTACTAATCTTTATAATTTAATCTTAGACTTTTTTTTTTACAGATTTATTAAAAATAATGATAAGTTATTTGCACCACCAATTCATATGAAGTCTGTCAAAACTGAAAATCATTTAAAACAAGTTTATCTTAGCTTAGGTAAATTTTGTGTTAAATTTCTCAATATGAGCAAAGGGTACACAGAAAGGTTCTTCACCCGACCCACTAATTGAAACCAAAGCAAATGATTGGGCCTAGAAATTTTTCAGCACCTGTTCACATGTATCACTAATTCATTTTACTTTTTAAGTAAGAAATATTTCTTTTTGCATATCACAGGGACCTTTTTTTCCCCTTTTGCGGATATTCATAATCAGTCAGTTAAGTATCAAACACGATACACACTTGGATGATCATGTCTCAAGAGACATGACTGAATGGGCAGATTTTCCTGCAGTTGGTGCCATTACTTTCTACAGTAGACTAATTGCCAACTAAGGCTATAGAACCCAATCTGTCTTGCTATTCAAATAATAGCTTAAGGGAGAAGCAATGAATTCATAGCTTTTCTAAGGGTATTTGTGCTTAAGTGAATGTAACAATTTCAACTGGAATTTGAACTTGACTCTCTAATTTCTCACTTCATGCCTGTATTCCCTGCACCACGGCCCAGTTTAATTTAATGGTTGGTCTGAACTTTGACCTGCAAATTACAGATGAAAGAGTATAGAAAATACTTTCCAACCCTCTCTGAGAAATTTTACAGTCTGGCACAAATATTGAGTATCCAGTGAGGAATGAAGTCACTCTGGTACTAATTTGTATTGCAAATTTATAAATTATGATATTACTAGCAGTATAGCCTGGCATTGCTCGGGTGTAATGAAAGCTTTAAAACTAATCCATGGTCCTGGAGCTCAGACTCAGCCTAAAAAATATTTGTGTGAAATTTGGTGAGAATCGGATAAAAACTGTGGATTTGTATAAAGGACATACAGACAGATAAACAGACACACACACAAACATCTTGCCTCTTATATATATATATATAATCAATTTTCTGCACTATTATAAGAACTGCAATCTTGAAACTTCTGAATATCATTTCTTATGTCTTTGTCTATGAGTGTATGAAATTTGATTAAAATCGGACCACTCCTTCTATAACCTGATTTTTTTGATTATCAATTTGATATTTATCGAGAGTACCTCGACACAAAACCTAGCTAAGAACACTCGCAGATGCTTATAGTACAATTGTGTAAATTTTCAAGAAAATCAGTTCAGCCATTTTGGAGTCTATAGGTAACGGATACACACACACACACACACACACACAAAGTTCCATTTATAAATAAGTTAAGATAGAAAAAGGAAATCAATATTGGATGAGTCTAATGGTGAATACAAATCTATAGCAAATTGGAAAACTTGCTATTTGTTCTAATAAGAAAAGAATTCCGAAATTTGTTGGTGAGATCCAAAATATAATTGACAACGATCCCTCCAAGTCAGTCAGGTTCATAGCCAAAGACATGGGAGTGTCTGAAATTTTTTATCAGGCAGGTAGTGCATGAAGACATTCAGTATTTCTTGTACAAATGAGAAAGGGCCAGTCTTTATCCCAAGCCATGAAGAACCAAAGGAAAGACTGTTTTTTAACAAATTCAAGCATTCCCTCCAACTGAACATGTTTTGGTTTTTCTCAGACAGTAAGAATTTATGCCAGGATAAAATATTGAAAACACACAGAACAACTGTTAGCTTGATATGTCCCCAAAGAGATATAATGAGTGATAAAAACAAATTATCCAGTCAACATTATGATTTAGTGATCACTATTGATAATGACATTATGCCTTCATTCATTTTCCCACAGGGCTTAACTTAATATTGAGGCCTACATCAAGAGGTTGTGCTGCCCTGGGTCAAGAGAGTAGCTGCTGGAAGACCCTATATCTGGCAACAGGACACTGCACCATGCTATAAAAACAGGAGAACCCAGTCATGGCTGTGAGACAATTTCTGTGAGCATGTCACCCTTTACACCTTGTCATCTAACTCCCCAGACTACAACTTCCTCTGATTATTATATGTGGGATGCATATGAGTGACCAAGAAAACATTTTACCAACTTAAACAAGGAGACTGTCCAGAAGAGTTGCAGAAGATACTGAAGTTATCTGAAGGGCGTGATTGAAACCAATGGCGATTTTTATTAAAAGAATTTACTCTTTAGTATTTAAAGATAATTTTGTGTAATTATCTGTTAAAATGAGATGTCAGTGTTATTTTCACTTTTGTATAATTTAGATGACCATTTTCTATTCACTTTATATATATATATTAGCAGTATAGCCCAGCGTTGCTCGGGTGTAAAGAAAGCTTTAAAAGTAATCCATGGTCTTGGAGCTCAGACTCTGCCTAAAGAATATTTGTGTGAAGTTTGGTGAGAATCGGATAAAAATTGTGGATTTGTATAAAGGACATACAGACAGCTAAATAGACACACACAAACATCTTGCCTGTTTTTTTTATATATATATATATTATTGATTTTCTGCACTATTGTAAGAACTGCAACCTTGAAATTTCTGAATACCGTTTCTTATGTCTTATATCAAATTTGATTCAAATCGGACCACTCCTTCCATAACCCAATTTTTTCGAGTATCGATTTTCAATATTTATCGGGGGTACCTCGACACAAAAGCTAACTAAGAACACTCGCAGACGCTTATAGTACAACTGTGTAAATTTTCAAGAAAATCGGTTCAGACATTTCGGAGTCTATAGGTAACGGATACACACACTCACAGAAAGTTTCATTTATAAATAAGTTTAGAGATATATATATATATAAAGAGAGGGGGGAGGAGGGGGAGAGAGAGGAGGAGGGAGAGAGAGAGGGAGAGAATTAATATAAGTAAAAGTAAATTTGTCACTTATCTGATTGATGTTAGTTTCAGTATCTCGACTTTGAGGTTTGTAGGCAGACCTGTCTCTCCACTCTTCAGGGGTTATCAGCAATTCACTCATGTATATATTTCTAATCAGTTTGCCTACTCATCTTCTGCTGATTTTGAGAACCTTTACAGAATTTCAGCTTCAATTTTTATTTGCCTAGGTCTTGAAGAGACACAGAAATCATGACTTACCACAAATTTCTATCCCTTGAAATCTTTAACCCTTTACTATCTCTTCTATTTTTTATTCTGCCATTTATTTACACAAGCTTGTTATGTCAGTCAGTGCTATATGTGATATACATTTGAGTGGGTAGATAATTTTCCCTGCAATAGGTTATTACTTTTGGTAGACTGATTGCCAATCAAAGCTATAGAATGCATTCTGTCCTATTTAACCCATAGATGGATGAAGTAGTAGATGAATACCTTACCCCAGGAGTATTTGCGCATAAGTGAACAAATGCAACAAATTTAACTACAATTTAACCTCTACATAAGATATTCAATTTGTCACTCTGTCTCTCTTGCCTTCACTATGTCCTGTAAGTGTTAAATTCTCAAGACCCTTTTTCCTCACAATGTATCCCAGAAATTTCAACTGTTTCTTCTTAATCATATGCAAAAGTTTCCCTTTTTCATTCCTGTTTTCTTTAAAACTTTCTCATTGCTCACATGTTCCTTCCATAGAGTTTTCAGTATTCTTCTGTAGAACTATGCCTCATGATTCCTCTTTATCTGTGAGGAAAATTACTAAATAGAATTTAGTTAATAAATTTTATTTATTTCATTGCATTTTCCTTTCACACATTGAATGTTTATGGCAACCCTGTGTCAATTAAGATAACTCTATTCACTTTGTTTCTCTGTATTGCATTCTAATCATTCTCACATTTCAAACATTTTCTTCATTATTTACAATATCTACATTTGAACTATTGTCCTTATCTTTGTTGTTATCATAATATTTCAGCTGTTGTGCTCTCTGGCCTTCATCAGGTGTTTGTCAATCCAAGTAACTTTTAGGGAATTCTAAGCTAAACACTTTATTTAATCTATGGTGGGAGACTGTTCTTGTTTTACTACCCATTTTTAGGAATATCTTGTCGAGTTCTTTTTAGTACTTCTCAGTTATTTCTCGCCCTGTTTCCACCGTTTTCAAATAGATACTGTCTGGCCCAGGAATTGATTTCATGATTACTATGTCACCAAATTTTCTTTATTACTTTGAAAATTAGGTCAATTAATAACCATATGATGCCTTCTAGTAATTCTAATTAATGTTGTCAAAAGCCATAAATTATAAAGCTTAATTTGAAAATCATATCAAACACCAAGGCTGGAAGTTTGGCCTCTTGTGTCAAATAGCCAAGTTGAAAATGCAAACAAGAGATTCTTGAAAGAAATTAAGTGCTATGACTCACTGAGGACTAGACTTTCTTATTTTTTTTTTTTTAAATAGCTATTGTAGACTTAATTGGATGGACAAATAATACAACCATAATTTCTGATGCATTAAGAAAGCAAAACAATTTGTAACTTTTTCCACTTAATTGTTGTGGCCTGGAATTGAACTTGCAACACTTCCATGGCATGCCTGTAATATCTTCATTACTCTTATAAGATTTTTTTTTCTATTTAAATTTTCTCTTTAAACCAGATTCTTAATCTTGGTATCTGAACTTAACTAACCCCTGTTTCCTTTTCTTTCCATATTCAGCAAATTCTTTCTTCTCAGTTATATTAGATGCTGGGCATTACCAAATCAGTAACTGGGATAGAATTTGAGAGCTTTTCTGCTAGTAACTAATTTTTCCCAAAGTTGTGGGATTTAACTTTGGGATCAGTGTCATTCTAGCAGAACTTAGCTTATAATGTCATTTGAGTGGGGCTTAGCTTATAACGACACTCAGGCAGATCCAAGCTTATACACTTGTTTGAGAGTCAATTGTTCCTTTTGATTCAAAGGATTATTTTTTTTTAAATCAGAGATGAAATTAATCATTATTTATCTAATATAAAATCTGTCAGTAAATAATGTAGAAAATGTATCTAATGTGATTTTAATTTGTAAAAGAAGTGGCATTAGGATTTAAGAAGAAAAAGATTGCGTACACACCCACTCATTTTGATTTTAGTTTTTTCTCTCTCTCTCTCTCTTTTTACTTTTTTCTCTTTTTACTTTTTTCTCTTTTTACTTTTTTCTCTTTTCGAGTTCTTTTCCCTTTTTCTTACCTTCTTTTTTCATTTTTTTTTTCCTTTATCATTTTTCTATATTTTTCATTTTTCTTCTTTGTCTTTTTACTTTTTCCCCTTTTCCTTTTTTCTTTTTCACTTTTTCATTTTCCTTTATTTTTCATTCTTTTCTTTTTCCTTTTTTCCTTTACTTTTTTGTTGTTTTCCTTTTTTTTTCCTTTTTAACTTCATCCTGAACTCATTTTCTAAAAAACCTGGTAAACTATTGTTCATATTCTTTTGAAGGAGAAAGTGGCTGCTAGATATTAGACTAAGCGATTTCTCTGAACTCTTTGGTAACACCTTTTATGTTTATCTTATGGTCTTTGATAAAGGCTCTTCAAAGTCTTTGATGTCATTCTACGTTTACAAGCTTAATAGAAAAACTCATTTTCTTTCATCCTCTGTCTTCTCAATTGTTTTTCAACTCATGAGTGCTTGTATCTTAATTGAATGTTAATCCTTAAAAATGTTATTGCACAAAGAGAAGCAATCACCCTTAATGTTCTCAGAAATGAATGAAAAAAAAAATGTAAAAAATAATTGTATTGATTTTTCAATATATGGGGATGGAGACATTCATAGCTCAACCCACCTCTCTTTTTAGCATCCTCATATAATAGATATATATGCACAAATAAAAAAAATAAAATTGCATCAGTCTGAAAGATGATGCTAATTTTGAACTGTATGTTCATTCTAGTGAGTAATAATTATATAAAAATTTTTCAAGTTTTTGTTCATCTTATAATGTAGTAACACTCACACCAGTGCACCATCTATGATATGGTTCAATATATTAAAAGTTGAGTGCAGGCAGATGTCATGCAATAGTGACATATTTGCTCCATTTGAAAGGTATGGGTTATTAGCCTTCAGTGGTCATTTTGGACAAGACAATTTCATTAGAAACAAAGAGGAGAGTACTGGATTGCTTTTGGATGTCGGTTCTTCAATATGGCAGTGAATGTTGGACAATATCTTTGAAGATGAGGGACAAACTTGAAGCAGCTGAAGTGTGGTTCTACAGAAGGATGCTGCAGATATGATGGACCGAGCATGTGAGCAATGACGAGGTTTTGGAAAGTATGGCGATGAAAAGGAAATTACTACTGAGTATCAGGAAGAGACAACTAAAGTTCCTGGGACATGCAATGATGAAGGAGGGCTTGGAGAACCTGTTACTAACAGACCAGATAGAAGGAAAAAGTGACAGAGGAAATCAGTGGATAACATATTTGAAGGACTTGATCAGGTGGATGATGGAACGAGGGTTGCTGAAAGGACATGGCATAAAAAAGAAGCTGAACATGTTCATAGTGATTTGATACTGGTAACAATTGTCACATGACAGTTTCTGGATGGCCACATTGTACAATCACCAAGATTAACATATATTAAGAGTAGCTGCAACAACTTTGTGCATAATCTACAGCAAAGATCAGAATGTGGCTTCTGGTATATCAATACAAACTGTTCTGAATTATTTACATATTGTAGGAATCTCTGGGGGATCGAATGACACTTTATAGAATTCTGGTTTGACATTATGGATGTGTACGTTTTTGCAGTGTATGTAGAGCAGGGGTTCCCAACATTTTTACTGCGATTACCCCAAAATAGAATTTACCTATTATCCATTACCCCAATGAACAAATACCTGGGAACCATGAGTATAGAGAGTGAGATATATTTCGTTGTGTTCACTCATGATAAATAGACTCAACCAATGGCATCATGGTAAAAGGTGCTATAAGTTAACGCTTTTGCTCGCCTTTGATATTTGTGGAGTAAACATTGAGCACTAGAACTATTGTTTAACCGATTAATGCAACAAGAAGGTTATGATATTCCAGCAGGATACTGCACTCTTACTCTTTGCAAGATGTTTGACAACTTCCGTGGCTGACATGATCACCAGACTAATTCCCCATTGAACATCTATGAGACAAAGGCTAGCTGAATAAGTCTGGCAATCTGCAACATTGGGTTTGTTATTCGTTTATATGCAAAAACCATTAGGAATGCTAATAATCCACCTCTTCTCCCCCAGTTAACTAGTAAAACAAATATCTCAAAAAAAAAAAAATTCTTAAAATCTAAAAATGTTTTTTGGCTTTAAATAACCTGCAAAGTGTTGATAAGCTGTAGAAAATGAATGATTGAATCAATCAATTTTTATAATCTTTGAATTTCTACAATTTTTAATAAAATTTTTGCATTGTTATTTCCATAGATTTGAATTTAGTCATCCTTTTCCTTAATGGGGGTGCCATCCAAGACTGAAGAGCCCAGTTTATCCTACTACTTATGGCTGGTGGGGAGAAAGTTTTATGACTCCCCTAAAGGTTGTTCTGGGCATGACAGTAAACTTCCAATTTACCATGAAATAATGTGTCTGCCTTAATTTTTCTCATATTTGCTCTATATGTATTTATATACATATATATTTAGAGCTCTCTTAGAGAGTTATCCTACCACTGTATGTACAGGATACTCCTTTGGATTCTTTGATATCTATACCGCATGATGTGTATGTGTGTGTGTCTCTCTCTCTCTCTCTCTCTCTCTCTATATATATATATATATATATATATATAGAGAGAGAGAGAGAGAGACACACACACACACACACAGTGGGTAGACAAAATAATAGAAACATCTTGAAATTTCAAGGAAAGGTTTTTTAATATCATGTAGGACTACCTTTGGCAGTAATTACAGCTTGAATTTTCAACTTCAGAAATGAAAAAGATATGTGTTAAAAACATCTTTTTCAATTCTTTCTTGTTTGTGTACAATATTGTTCATCACTAGATTTCAACTTCAGAATTGGAAAAGATGTTACGTACTAAAAACATTTTTTCCAATTCAATAGATGTTTCTAATATATAACATTTTTCAATCAATGTGGCTTGCTTATTGATGAACTTTTGGTGTACATGCATTAAAACAATGGATAATTTTAGAATATATGTTTGAGGAATATTTTGGATGTAAATGGGTAATAGATGTAATCTGTTTATGTAGAAAGACTTGTCTGTCTAGGTATGTGTTGGACAGTAACATAAATTCATATAAGTGTATATGTGCATAAAGGAAAGTCTGTAGATATAATTTTTGTATAGATCATTGAAATGTGATTTTATATTTAGTTGGATATTTCATATTTATGTATATGTGCATGCATGTATGAAGAATGCTGTTGTCACTTGTGTGTGTCACTGAAATGCAACTAGATGTGAAAAATTTGTTTTGGTTAGAATTTTTCATTGAAGATGGAATTAATACTCATTTATTTTTATGTATTAGATAGATGTTAGTTATCTAATTTACAACTATTATGAAGGATGGATCTGTAGAAAGATAGTGGTGTAATGTTTTAAGCGAGCGTTTATAGTTGGTGGTAATGCTATTATGTTTTTAAAATACTTTCTCCTTAAAGGGTTTTTTTTTTTTTTTAATTAAGCTGGCATTAGTGAAATCAAAGTTATGTTTCAATGTAAAATGAGTGTTAGAACATTTGTCTAAATGCAAGCTCTCTTATGTTCATAGGGGTGGGTTTTAGATCATGTGATGTCTCCCCTCACACGCACACACACACACGTGTGTGTATGTATTAATAAATATGCATATTATTCTATGTTGATGGCTCGACCTAAAGTTTCATGCACTACGCAATCATCAAATGCATGTTATAAACTGATGGTTTCAGAAATTTGAATTTAAGTTCACTCAATGTTCACGGAAGTTAAGTCCTGAAGTGTTAGGGTACTATTTTTTTAATTTATAAAGAGCATAATTTAAATAGACAAAAAATTACATGAACTTAAGATTAAAAACTTTTAACAATTCTATTCTGGGAGATGTAGTCAAAGAAGTGTAATTTGTAATTATTATTAATAATAGATATTTGTGGGGAAAAGAAAGGAAGAAAGCAAGGGAGTGAAGAAAAAAGAAACACATGGTCATCAATTCACTTTAATAAATTCTGTTTAGTAAATTAGTGTTATTTACACTTAGACACACGCACACACACACTAGCCAAATAGTGGCTGGTTCTACTGTGGATTCATACTACTGCTTGCCTGAAGAGATCTGCATGGTTGAAACTTGGGTAGCAAGCAAGTGGTGTGTGTTCTGTTCTTTAACACACATACACACATATATATATATATATATATATATATATAATAACTATAGTAATTATAACACTAGTAATAGAAATAATTCTGCTAATACTAGTAATAGTTATACTAATTTAGATCGTCTTGAATAATCCACCGAGGATGAACTTGGAGGGGAAGTAAAAAAAAAAAAAAACAAAGGAAGTACATGAACAAAAAGTCAAATATTCGTAAGAAAGGAAAAAACCCAAGACGAAAACCCTAACACTGTGTGTGTGTGTATATATATATATATATATATATATATAATCTGTTTGAATAGATAAACATGAGAAAAGACCTCTGTCTATCCTTATAAGCAGAGGTAATTCCTGCTAAACAATTTTTCTTGCCAGAATTCATCAGGCACACTTATAAGTTTACCATTCATCCGTGTATCAAATATTGCTGCCACATCTGGTGCGCTTTCTTCTGCTATGTATTTAGAGATTCTTGACAAAATCCAAAGAATGTTATCTGGTTTCTTGCTTCCAGTGACTTTCCCTACACTGTAATGTAGCTCCTCTTTTCCTCTTCTATGAATAGTTTCACAGCAATTGTTCTGAAGAACAGTTTTTGTTGGTTCTTTAACTTCATGAATTTAAGTGCTGTACTAAATTAGGAGTTAGGTCTCATAATTTCAATGATGAAATTGCAAATTACAACACATGGCTGCTAGACAGAATCAAAAGTTCTCTTGTGGTGTGTTCTTTCAGAATGCGAGCAAACATGACTCTCCACGACTTCTTATCCTTTGTAGCTCTTAGCAGTGTTTGCGTTTTTTAAATTCTCCTTTACACTGTTCTGTGATTCATTTATACAAGTGTGTCAGGCAGATTGCTTGCTGTTTTATTCTGCTTCTCTCATTTTCAAAATGCCTTCTGAGTGTCAGTTTCTCCAAGTGTTCTTTCATCAGTAAGTATCCAAGCAAATTTCATCTGTTTCTTTCTGATTCTAAGTATCCTTTTTTATATTTTCATTAAAACTTTGTCATTCCTCACTTGCTCCATTTTTGGAATTCTCAGTATCTTTCTGTAGAACTGCATCTCTATTGCCTCATGTCTCCTCTTCATCTGTGAGGAAATTGACATATAGGATAATTTATATTATATGGGTAGTTCAGTATACACTTCTTTCTTTCTAATGAAATTTTCTTCAATATCACAATTTAATGATGTTATTCTTAAAAGCAAACAAATCATATGCTTCATGATAAAGATAATAACTTTCAAACAATATATTTGATTTAAATTCTCATTTTAGAATATGGTGCATATTTGTGCGTCCATTCTTTTTAAAATAAAGGATGCAAATCATAATCTTTGATTTTACCCATTCATTTGAACTTGAAAAAACTTCATTTCATTCAAAAATTAATTTTTACAGAAGTGAACAATTCTGTTTCATATAATGTAACTTTGTAGCTTTCATCTGCAAAAGCTACGATTTTTCCTTTTATTTCACTTTTTTTTTTCCATTTCCCTTAAAACTTTCTCATTGGTCACATGTTCAGTCCATGGTATTCTCAGCATTCTTCTGTAGAACCACATCTCTGTTATCTCAAGTCATCTCTTCATCTCTGATGAAATTGTCTAGCATTCATTGCCTCATGAGAGGATTGATATCATGTAACTGCTGAGAACTTATTTGTTTCCAACAAAACGTTCCTGAGATATACTTTTTTTTTTATGTTACAATACTCCTATGCAAATATGGGTGTGAGAATAACCTAAGGAAGGAAACAAAAGATATTTAATTACCTGCAAATCTGTAAAAGATAGGATTTTTTCTTTCGTTTCACCTTTTGTTTACATGTTGCAATATAGATTGTCTACTTTTTAAACAGAATATTTTTTTTAATTTTGAAAAGAAAATGTAATTTTTTGTTAAACAATGTTTAACAATGTAATTTTTTGTTGAAAGGAATGAAATGGAATTAATAAAAAATATGGATAGAAAATAAATTATTATACCAACTTCATCCCTCCCTAAAAAAAAAAAAAATCTTAACATTATCTAGAAAAGAAACTCTAGTGTTTGACAAGAAAACTAAGAATGTAATAAAATTTGGTTTTATCAATAAAATTTCTTTTAAAAAATAACTCTGTAGATATGGAAATACTGAGAAAATTGTTGATTCATAGAAAAACAATGAAAACAGAAATAAAAAAAAATAGCATTATTATTTCATTTCATTTCATCACTATCATCTGTCTCTTGACTGGGTGTGGTTGTAGGGTTGCTGAACTGCATAGCACTTGACCAGTTCCTTCCACATGTTTTGAAAGTTGGAGAGAGATTCATTTGTTTTAGTTACAGACATGGCTGTTGATTCCAGTCAGGAGGATGCTAGACTATGGCTGCTGACTTCAGTTTAGAAAGTCTTCTTTGTTTTAAAATTAGTTTTTACATTTTTATTTATTTATTTCTATTTTTTGTGCGTGTTTTCGAATTTGTAGGAAAGGCATTTTAAATCCTAACATTTAATTTGGAATGCTTATTTTAACTAATCATCCTGCATAGACAATTGTCTTCCATTATTTGATATTTATTTTATCATTTTGAAAAAATTGTTTAATACATTTTGCCTAATGACATTAATATAAATAAGTTTAACTTA
>JBBBDQ010001171.1:370000-375000 GCA_037127315.1 Ascarosepion bandense | reverse complement strand
GTGGGAAGAGACCCTCCCCCTACTTTGCCAAAAGCAACACCACCCACAAAAAATAAAAAATGCAGTCTTCTGTTGTTTGTATAAATGAAATTCTTAAATAACATGAATGAACAAAGTGGAAAGTGTTTTCCTTTGTTTTTTGTGTGCATATATTGTGGTTCTAATAGAATTTTTTTTAGTGTATATTACTATAGCAAGTATCATATCTCTCTTTCTCTCTCTCTCTCTCTCTCTATATATATATATATATATATATATAATTTTATGGATGAAAAAGGAGATAGAGGTTCAATTTTTGCCGGAGACACAATCTTTCTAAAGTAGGATTAATCAATCTAGACCGGTTATGAATTTCATTGTTTAAGAAAATAAAATTAAAACAATTGGATTAGCAACTTAAATACCCACTAAAAATAACATTTATAATAATGTGTGTGTGTGTGTGTGTGAAATAAGTTTAGAGAAAAAAAATTATAATAAATGGAAAAAAGAAAATTTGCTAAATGACAAGCAGCCATCATTAGTAGTTGCAGTAAGAAGGCAAGATGAACCTGCTGCAAAAGTAGAGATTGAATAACCAAACTTTGAGAGAGAAAGAGAGACGGTGATGTAAGCTTCATCTGAACTTAGGTAGAAAAAAAAATAATCATACCTGTTCTGCCTAGAGGCTACCAAAATATTGAATAAATTTTTTTATGGATAGATCTTGTAATTCTACTTAGAGAAACTGCTAAAATTGTTCCTACATTCATTTTGATCATCGTCTCAATGATAGATGATGATGATTCTTATAATAATAACAATTACGACTACAACAACAATTATTTTGTATGTTCAGACAAAAAAGTTTAAATTTTGGTTTCATTTTTTAGGGTCTTCCAGACTGTTTATTTTAAAAAAACTTGCTTTGTACTATAAAAATATTTTCCAGATTTTTTTATGTTGATAGATTTTCTAGTCAATCTTTGTCTTTGTTTTTAATTTTCTTTTTTTTTTATTTTAAAATGTTTTTATCTTTCTATCGTTATTTTATGTGTACATGTGCATATGTGAAGAAATTATTCATTATTGTGGAAGAAAAACCAATTCAAACTTCTATTTTGAAAAAAAAAGCATTAATCTTAAAATTTATACCATTTAATTAAAGGCATTTTATTTACTTTCAATAGGTGAAAATTCATGTTGATATTTTATGTCTAAAAACAAAATATCCTGAATGGTTAATAGAAATAAGACTAAAAAACAATTTTTTACTTGGTCATTATTTGTAACTAAAAATATTAAAATTTTTAAATAGAATTTTTCAATTTAATTTTTTTATTTTTATTTTTCAAGATTTGAAGGGAATGAAATTGATTATTTTCATGCAAACTCTTGTCCTCGTCGTCGTTGTTGTTGTTATCACAACGTGCCCTCCAGCCATCATCAAGTGTATATCGATCTGGATAACCTATTCTGAACAGAACTCCATGGATGTAGATTTTTCTCATTCCATTGCCCATATCTAAGGATATCTTGTCTAGTATATTTTTTATTTTATTTTTAGTACTGCTCAGTTATTGCTCATACTGTTTCCACTGAGCCTAAGTACACTGTCTGGGTAACCTCCAGTGAAATCTGAACTGAACCATTTATTTAATCTATGGGGGTAGATTGTTCTCATCGCTAGGCATTGTCAGTAGAATATCTCATCAATTTTTTTTATTTTATTTTTAATACTGCTCAGTTTTTGCTCACCCTGTTTCTACTCTCCAAGTACACACTGCATGTTACAGAGATTGAACTCACAATTACTATACAACTAAATTCACACACCAACACTAGGCAACTGTCCCATGAGAAATATAACAACAAAGATGAAGATAATAGTCAACATGTAAATGATGGTAACTTCTAATCCTAAAAATCAAATAGAACAATTTTGAATTTTGTTATATCCCGGGAGGGAATAAACAGAGAAAGAATAGTGCAAGAAATAACTCTTGACACTGAGGATATATGAATAGAGATATATTATATCTCAGTACAACAAACCAAATACAAGTACACCAACGAACAGTTAACAAGAAAATGTCTCTGTATAGGACGTATGCGTCCTTCTTGAGAAGAAGGCTTCCGTCTAGTGATGTCTAACTCTCGTCTAAGGCCGATGGCTCTTGACCTCTCGTATAATGACGATCACACTCGATCACTCCCGTGTAATGACGAATAATCTCGATCACTCCCTTGTAATGATGAAGACTCTTGTATAGTTACGAACGCACTGTAGTTCGTTCTAGTCCTGGTCTTTTATAACCCGGGCCATACCCATTCCTGGGTAGGACAGGATATTTCACTACAACAAATTTAAAAAAGAAAAAAACAATTGGATAAAAAAAATAATACCAAAAAAAAACAAAACTTTTTTTTGAGATTGGCTGAAAAATAAACCACTACAACTAACAAAACCAAAATCAAAGAAATTGATCTTATCAATAAGATATCTATTTGCACAGGGTCATTGGTTAAATATTAGAGTAGACTTGGCTCTTTACCCTTCGTTGACATTCAGTATAAGAGAAAGACTGCTTTGAATTCAAAACTATAGGAAAGGCAATGCAAAACCACTACATTACCTTTCCCAAGAACATATTATGCCAGAGAGCCATGTTCCAATTTCAGTCAGATTTGTTGTATTCACTTACATACAAATATCCTTAGAAAAGGTGTGAATCCAGTTCTTCTTCCCTTGGGTTAATTAGTTAATTAACCTGTATTATTGAATTGTTATCATCAAAAATTTCTTACAATCTAAAAATATTTTTTAACTTTAACCTGCAAAAGGTTGATAAGTTGTAAAAAAACCCACCTCAATTAATCAAGAATGTATAGCAATTTACAGATAGTAAAGAAACTAAATCTTTTGAGAGGCATAAACACTGAAATCTTAAGGGATGTGGCATTTAAAAAACAAATACAAAGAAAGTGAAACCATATCAGATTTTCTCTAAATGCTGCAATACAAATTCAGTCAGTCAGTTAAGTGTCATACATAATACACACTTGGGTGATCATGTCTCAAAAGAGACATGACTGACTGGGCAAAAGATTTTCCCACAGTAGGTTGTCATTATTTTTTGTGGTAGACTGGTTGTCAACCAAGGCTATAGAATCCAATCTGTCCTGCTATTCAACCCATAGCTGGAGGGAGAAGTGAAGGATTAATACCTTTTCCAATGGTATTTGTGCATAAGTGAATGCAACAAATTCAGACTCGTCTCTGATTTCTTGATCCAAGCTGATATCCACTGCACCACAATGCACATCCATGTCTTCAATCTTAAATACAAATTTTCTTAAATTTAAGGTGTCCAACAGTTGGGACTAACACAATAATTGTAAGGTATCCTTTTACCATCAAAATAATCAAATGTAACCATCACTTCTACTCTAACAGTTTCTTTTCTCACACATCTCGCCTGTGGAACTCCCTTTTGTATACTTGCTTCCCTGGTAGCTACAATCTCTAAAATTTTAAATGCAACGTCAATTACCATCTCCTACCTCCCTAAATAACATCCCCCTCTTATCCTTTGTTAGGCATCACCAGTACCTTTTTTTTTCTCTCACTGTAACCCCCTGCACACCAGTGGTAGTCTCAACTTGCTTGTGATGAAAGGATTATTAAAAAAAGAAAAACTGTCAAAGATTGATATCATTATGCTGTAGGATGTGTGGATGCTGTGGATCACTAAAGATATTCTTGACATGATGCAAAAGATACAGAAAACAATGCCAAGAGAATACAAGAAACTACACAAGGAAATAAGGAGCAAATGTAGACAGGCTCAAGAAAGATGGCTCAATGACAAATGTGCCTAAGTGGAGAAACACAACAAATAATGGTGATATGCATAAAAAAATATAAAGGAACTAACTGGACAAAAAAATCTGCTTATCAACAGGATGTATAAAAGCAAAGGATGGTACACTCATATTAGGAAAAGAAAAAGTACTTCAGAGATGGGATGAGTATATCAGAGATCTCTTCAGTATATCAGAGATCTCTTCCACAACAAGAAAGAGCAACCAACAATGCACAAAACTACGGATGGACCAGAAATAGTAAAAACTGAAGTGAAAATAGCAATGGCCAAATTAAAGAGAAACAAAGCAGCAGGACCCAACAGTATTGTAATACAGATGTTGCTGTCCATAGACAGACTCACAGAAATAATAAACAAAATCTATAACAGCAGCAATATACCAGAAGACCTAAGCAGATCATTTTTCATAACACTACCTAAAAAACCAGGTGCAAAGGAATGTGAAATCCACTGAGCAATCAATTTAACGAGCCACATAACAAAACTCATCATCCGGATTCTGCTGAACAGAGCAAGCGGCAGAATTAGCCCAGAAATAGGACAAGAACAGTGTGGCTTCGTTAAAAATACCAGAACGAGGAATGTGATATTTATGCTCAGAATGCTATCTCAAAGAGCAATACAAATGCAGAAGGACCTTTATTTGTGCTTTATAGACTACACAAATGTGTTTGACAAATTACGCCACAAAGCCTTGATAGAGATGCTTTGACAACCTCGACATTTTCGGAAACGACGTTAGGATAATCAAGAAGATATATTGGCAGCAAACCACTTGTGTATGGATAGGAAGTAAATTCAGCAAGTATACAAAAATAGAAAAGGGCATAAGACAAGGATGTGTTTTCTCACTGGATCTATTAAACCTGTACAGTGAAACAATTATGACAAATAAAAGCCTTGCCGGGATTTGTCATTGGCGGCCACAATCTTAACAACATGAGATATGCGAATGACATAGTGCTGAAAGCATACATGGAAAGGAAAATGCAGGACCTTCTACAGAAGGCAGCAAAAGAAAGCAAGAAGGAAGGACTGCTCATAAACTTTAAGAAAAGTAAATAAATGGTCATCAGCAAAAAGAAGGCCCCAAAATGCCAACTACAGGTTGGAGAAACTAAAATAAAACAAGTA
>JBBBDQ010001171.1:347500-367500 GCA_037127315.1 Ascarosepion bandense | reverse complement strand
CAATCATCAGGTGCATATTTCAAATTGTTTGAAATGTGCACCTGATGATTGCATAATGCATGAAACTCCAAGTCATGGCATAGGATATGTATATTTATTTATTAAATACAGCTCTGTTTATACATTGAACCCTGTGTTATTAACACTTTAATAATAATACTATACATATGTGCACCTTCATATGTATATTAATTCATATTTTATATATAAAGAGAACCAACAATTTTACAATTCCGAGTTCTCCAGCATTTACTTTTTTTTTTTCAAGTGATCAATACAAAATATATTTTAGAGCATAATAAAATCATATAATTTGTACTTTAATTAAAAATACATTGCAACACAGAAATTTCTACATTTCTAGATTTCTACCTTGTCATCAGGCAATGTTAGATCATAGTTGTGAAAATGATTTATATATATATATATATAAAACAGGGTGTATTTATGTGAATTCATTTTTATGTGTGTGCATTTATATTGACCTTTGAAAGTAAACTTGCAATATCAAAAAATGTATAAAATAGTTCATTTTTTTATCTTAAGAAATGCAAAGAAATTTTTGGCAATCCATTTAATATTGATGAATGGTTTAAGTAAATTAGTAGGATATGAAACAAAGCTAAGTTTTAGTGTTAAGGTGAAAACTTAATGTCTACTTTTTGGCAAAGAATATATCAACTGGTAATAATCCAAATGAAGATGTCTTATAAATCTCTTCAGTCCCTTGCCAAATAAAATATTGCAATTTGTTTTACTATAAAACTTAATTTATAAAAAATTCTTTCCTTAATTATTATTTATATTTCCTAAATTTTTTTCTACTGATTCTTGTAGGTGTTTATGTAATATATATATATATATATATATATATATATATATATATATATATATATATAATGCTAAAGAAGAATCTGCAATGTCTTTGGTCCTGATCTGGCATCTTAGCTTCGATCACTTTCTGACCCCTGTAATATCACTCCCCTATGTCTTTTCTATACTTTCACGGTAATTGTTCTGATGAATTGTTCTTTATGATACCTGGGCTTTATAAATATAAGTGCAGTATCAGATTGGCAGCAAGGTTACAGTTGAACTGGCTAGATTTGACCGTAAGTCCCATGCTAAGTCTCTTTTCTCATTTTGTTACGTGTTATAAGTTGTAACAAAAGAAGAAAAATGATTGACCAAAACTCAAAGTTAAATCACAGACAAATATTTAATTTACGATAAACACAAAAAAAGATATATACAAAATTTACAATTTTTTGCATTCGAAACAGAAACAGTTTACTATTGGTGAGTGTTACAAGGAGAGAAGGGGAAGGTAAGGTGTCAAATATCTTTACCCAGTTAAGTAGTTTAAGTGCTACACTTTATGAAAGTCCTCAAATGTGTTTATAAAGAATAATTTCCAGTATGGTCAATGAAAGAGTCAAAAATATCTATTTATCCATTTAGTTCCATTAGGTTCTCTTTCAGGTTTTAGTTGGTTGGCAACTTTTCTTAGAGATTTTTTCGGCTGGATGCACAGATCCACAAATTGGGCGGGAGTTGATAATGTCAGCAAATTTTGTAAAGAACTAACTACTCTCTTCCCTAAACCTGTTTTTATAGGGACTAACACCTAATTTGTATATTCTAGAATCCTTTCGAATTCTCTAGATTTTACTCATTCTACAATCTTCCAAAACGTTCTATTCCTAATTTCTTTATTTAACAACTACTTCATGAATTAAAACTTTTTTGTAACAAGTAGGACTCAATAGAATCCATTACTATAACTTTTTAGACATTATTAATATTAAATTTAAATATAAATGCATCCTTGTAACACACTTGTCAAACTCTCTTCCAGCTTCTTGGTTTTCAGTCAAGTTTGATCTTCAAAAACTTAAAAGCAATTTTATCTTCCTTCTTAATAACTGTTATTTCATTGTTCTCACTCCTTAATAATGTTTTTATAATATTGTTTCACACTCAGTAATCCCCTCATGTTAATGGTCATGTGGCTTTTCATAGTGTGAAAAGATTATGAAATAAAAATGAAAAGTTTTTGCTGATGAAGTTCTCAGTAGTTGTTTAGAGCAATAATCATTGAAAAAAAGTTATCATTCAACATTGAGTTTCATAATTTCTCACTCGTCAATTCTTTCAATCTGAAGTTTTATTTTATTTTTTATTTTATTTTTTAATCATATCACCCCGAGCAAGTCGGTAATGCCACTGATGTGCAGGGGGCTATGTGAGAGTGAACAGATTGGAAAAGAGAAAGACCCACATTGAACAGGTGAAGAGGCTCATCCCTTGTTCCCTGTTTAGGATGTGGTTTCCGGCTTTCTCTTTTCCAATCTTTTTACTCTTAAGTAGCCCCCTGCACATCAGTGACATTACCACCTTGCTTGGGGTGATATGATTAAAAAAAAAAAAGAAAAAGGGAGATAACTACATAAGTCAGTGAGTGACTAACGCTTCTAATAATAAATCTTATTCTTTATAACTTGATGTATTTGCATGCCATTTTCAGCATTTAAATTCTGATATCTTTTATCATTTTTGTCAATCAAACTTATTTTATTATCAGAATTAATTATAAATTATCAATTTTTTTTCTTTTAATCAATTGCATATAAATTTTTTTCTTTTTGTTAATATTTTTGAATGCAGTTTTCAGCATTAAATTTATATTAAATTAATAGAAAAATCATGGATTACATGGAAAAATGCACGCATGAAAAGTAATATTCTTAAGATTATATTAAACCTGGAAAACTAAAGGACAAGATATTTTAGTGAAGTAAAAAATAAGAAATTTGTTACTTAAAATATTGCAGCCAAAAATAAAATTTGAATGCAATATTTTAAGTAAAAAATTTATTTTTTACTTCACTAGAATAACTCGTCCTTTACTTTTCCAGGTTTAATAACTTGTCCTGTTTTTTTCCAGGTTTATTATAATCTTAAGAATATTACTTTGCATGCGCACATTTTTCTTTTTGTGTGTTGTGATAGGTAATGTTTAGCACCAAGGTTGTTTTTTCAGTAGTTTTGATGATAAAAGGTATTTTGGCAAACAGGTTTTTGGGTTTAGAATACTCAATATCAAGGTAGAGATAGTGTTGATAGGATTAATGCTGAAAAGTTTATCACTTAACCGAGCAGGTTCATACTGACTTGAAAGATTCGTGGAGAGATACCTTGTCCTGACAAGTGACAACATCATAATGGTTTCCTCAGAAAACTTAAGTCTGTATGAACCTGCTCAGTCAAGTGACAAACTTCTCAGCATTAATCTTATATATATATATATATATACGCAAGTTTATGGTCATATCACGTTGAATACACCAGTTCTTGCTCGATCACCGAAGTTAAGCAACATTGAGCCTGGTCAGTACTTAGATGAGTGACCACTTGGAAATACCAGGTGCTGGAAACGTTATTGACGGATATGTGTTGTGGTGCAGTGGATGTCGGCTCGAAGGGGGAAATCGGTGAGCCGAGTTCTAATTCCAGTCAGACACTTTGCATTCACTTACGTACTGGTACCCTTGGGAAAGGTATTAATCCGTCTCTTCCCTCCAGTTATGGGTTAAATTACTAAGATCTGTTGTTTATGCGATCTGTGGCAGACTTCTGCACCGATTGTTTGTTATCAGCAGTTCCAAAAAGTGTGGATGGTGCTACACAAGCCTTCACCACTTTAAACAATTATTTGTGTGATTGTCTGTGTTAGAAGCTCATACGTCGAATTCGATGGGAGAGTCCATTATACGCAAGTTTCATTAAAAATGACAGGCAACGTGCTGTGGTTAAAGTTTTTTTTATATAATTTTTCATGTGATCTTATAACTTTTTCTTTTCAGTACATAAATTATACAAAATGTCCAAATGTTTTTATTCAAGTGCTTTCAGCTATACTTTTAAGCCATTATCAAGGAAGAATTTTATTTTATTTTTAACTGGATATATAGATTGTTTTAATGTTAGACACATGCATAAAATAACCCAGGGAGATTGATATGTGTTATGCACGTACCTATAGACAGTAATGGGTATGTCCCAATTCTTATATAATACATTGGACTCTATTGAGAGGGTGTGGTGTTTTTTTTACTGTCTAGCACTTTTCATCTACTTCATGCAGCTTGCAGGTCTTATATTAGATATTGTAAATATTACTATTTATTTCCAACCTTTGTTAGGGTTATTCATCATCATCATCATCAGCATTTATCCATCGCACCCAGATGGTGCATAGGGCAGCAACTTTTTGTTGCAGTTTCTATAACAAACTGTTTTTTACGGGGCAGGGTTGTTAGCCCCGCACCCAACCCCCAAACCTCAAACCTGGAGGACCGCTGGACCATTCTTGGTCCTCATATCTATAGCACCTGGTATTCCCAAATGGTCACCCATTTAAGTACTGACCAGGCTCGATGTTGCTTAACTTCAGTGATCGGACAGGAAGCAGTGTATTCAACACAGTATAGCCATAGATGTTAGGGTTATTACTCATGTAGTAATTTTTCATGTTAAAACAATATGCTACTAAAAAAAATCAAGTGACCAACTGATCATTCATTATCAGTTGATTTAGTAGATACATTTAACGACTTCAATTTATATACAGTGTAACCCTGATATGAGAGTTGTTGGGGCCGGATAAAAGTTCTCTTATATCCGAGTTTCACTTATATCTGGGTTTGGTTTATTTTATATACATTACCACAGGCTCTAATTTGGGACCAGAGAAAATCTCTCTTGTATCCGGGTTATACTGTATTTTATCCAAGCTAGCTACAAGTTTTGTTTTTTTTTTCCTTTTAAATTCAAAATACAAGACTTAAGAGTCACCTAAGATAGAGAGCCACTGAATGAGGTGTGTAGTATGAATGCAAGTGAGGATAAAGATAGATAACAGTTGACCTTTGACTTGAAGAGTTCATGATTGACGTGTTCTAAGAACTTGGTCACTAGTGGCCCCTCCGAGAATTCACTCGTGCAACCAGACTGGCAACAAGGTCCTACCCTTTTACAGATAAATCTACCAAATGCAAGCAACAATTTTACTCCAACAGCTTCTTTTCTCGCACTTCCCACCTGTGGAACTCCCTTCTGTATACTTGCTTTCCTGACAGCTACAACCTCCCGGAATTTAAGTGCAATGTCAATTCACATCTCTTATCCACTCAACTCCAGTCTTTTCTACATCACCCTGTATATCTTATTCTTTTCCTTTTTCTCTACCTTCACAGCTGTCTTCACTCCTGTGTTCACATTCTTCTTTTGCCCTTTCTCTGACACCCCCTGTAACTGGTTCATCTTTCTCCTCACTCTCTTCCTGCCTAAACATTTACTCTCTTATGTAGCTCCCTGCACATCAGTGGCAATACCGCCTTGCTCGAAGTGAAACGATTAAAAAAGATTTAACAAATTAAGCTTAACATCTCTGATAAAAGAGGCTATTTCTTACAAGCATAAGCACCGTATTGGCTGCACTGGAGGGTGTCATCAGTGATGTCTTTGCATAGATCACTAGGGGTTTTCAGGTCTCTCAACATCATACCCCCCTCACTGTGCCGACCCGACCAGAGATGATCAGTCTCTGGTCCACCCTCAATAAGCACTTTCAGACACTGGGAAAAATTTATAACATTTGGGCCCAGTACAAAATCTTGCAAACGCTTCTGATTGGCAACTGTCAGAGCTGCTTTCCGTTAAGAGGCGAACCGTACATGAACTCGTCCGAAAATGTATGAAACAATTTGCTTGTCGAACGACTAAAAAAATAAAAACTCTCACTAGAATTAGTATAGAGTTGTCTGCACAATTATTGAAATGTAGATCTACAGTGAGTACCCAAGTTTATATCTGTCTATTGTATCTTGATTAACACAGGTGACTGGAGCATTGAGCTGAAGCTGCCAAAAAAAAAGTGTAAGTGTAAATAACAATAGAATTTCACTAGAATGGAACACTGCAAAGATGCATTAAAAATGTAAGTGACAGATCTAACTTGACAGAACTGAATGCAAATAGCAAAATAATTGGTTGCATATATATATATATATATAACTCAATAAGGAATTAACCAATATATGATCTTATGTGAATGGATGGTTAAACAGAAAGTAGGAGAGGTTGGTAAATAGACAAGCATTGCTAAGAGATACAAAAGATAGGAAGTTGTGGAGAACCATGTTCAGAAACGATCAAAATATGTCAAATATTTCTGAAGTCAACAAATATGTCACAGTTAAAAATAACCCAACTTTATTAATTGTACTGATAAAGCCAACCAGCTTCAAGTTTAGTTATATAGCTACCATTCTCAATTTCTTTTTCCTTTTTTATATTATATTGTTTGTTTACACATAGTAATAAGTGCAGTAGTTTTAACTTAAAACACTTGAAAAAGAAAAATCTTATCAATAATGAAAATCTACCACCTATGTATTTGACTGAGTGGTTAGAATGTTCTGACTGAGACCCAAGTTCAAATTTTAGAATGGTCAATTTTCCAGGGAAGTAATTTCTTAATAATATCAAGCCAAGCAGATGATTGGAAAATTACACCATAGACTGACCAAAGCCTTGTGAATAAAATTGGGTACATATAGCTGATGGTTGTGCCAGTATGAAGTTACAAGTCATTGTGACTAAGGGTTTTAGGGGACTGGCCTTCTTAAAAATTGTTGATCATGCCAGATCATATATATATATATATATATATATATATATATATAATATTGTTAAATATGAGACAATGAATGTCCATGATGTTTAATCATGAGCTGTTCTAAACGTCATATTTTGGTTTTAATTTCAGTTGAAATAAAGACAAAAATTCTCCAACATTTGGATAATTTTTTATTAAGTTGGTTCTAAGCATTCAGCTCACATTTGTATATGTTTAGAAAATTATTTGCTTCCTCGATAGACTAATATATATATATATATATATATATATATATATATATATCACACACTCTCTCTCTCTCTCTCAAACTAACTAAGGCATGCTCAGCGTAATTGCAGTATAAACCACAGGTGGGCTCTGTAGGTGTTCAAGAAGCACAAATATACCTGAGCAACAGGGACTAGCTAGCCAGCTTAAAATGCACAACCAGTCATTTATTTCTTTATGTACTGAATGTCATCTAAGACATTTGGACATCCTTGGCTTCTTTGATGGAAAGAAACCCTTTGTTTGTTTCTTGTAAAATAATTTTTTTTATAGAGGATATGGAGTATAGAAATATCAATTTTTTTTAATTAAATTCTTTGTTGTGCAGTTAGAATTTTCTGCTTGTTTCATATAGTGTTGAGTTGTGATAGTTTTTGACACTAAAATTGTTGCTTTGTTTTAGTAGTTTTACTGATGAAAGGCATCCTTTGACAAGGAGGGTTTTTTTTATTGCAAAGTACTCAATATCAGGGTGGAGATAGTTTTAGTGCAAAGAATTTGTGACTTTAACTGAGCAGGTTCATGCTGACTTTGAAGTTTCATGAGGATATCATTATGTCTTTATTCATCGGGATCGGGTTTTTTCCCCAACCCCGATGACATCATAATTGTGTCCTCACAAAACTTTGAAGTCTGCAGGAACCTGCTCAGTTAAAGTGACAATTCAGTCAGTTAAGTGCCATACGTGATACACGCTTGGGCGATCATGTCTCGAAAGAGACATGACTGACTGGGCAGAAGATTATCCCGCAGTAGGTTGCCATTGCTTTCTGCAGTAGACTGGTTGCCGACCAAGGCTATAGAACCCAATCTGTCCTGCTATTTAACCCATAACTGGAAGTAAGAGACCGATTAAAACCTTTCCCAAGGGTATTTGCGCGTAAGTGAATACAATGGATTCAGCTGGAATTCGAACTCGGTTCCCAGATTTCTCCTTCTGAGCCGATATCCACTGTACCACAAACAAATACTTTACCCAAAAACTTTGTGTGTGTATACACACACACACACAACATATCTATATATATATATATATATATATATATATATATATATATATACATACACACACACACACACACACACACACAGATGTTAAGCTTCATGTTTATCTAATTAATGAAGATGTACTTGCTTACTAGTATTCATCATAGGTTTTTTATTATTAATTATATTTTTAATATTCATAAATGTCATGCAGTAATCTTGTATGTTTGGCTATGCAAAATGGTTGGAGGAATCATGAAAAGAGCTTGGAAATTGTATCCCTTCACCTTCTACAACACGAGCATAATATCTGATGTGATATTTATTTGCTTGCTGACCTTTGCTTGTTTTATTGTTAGCATTTTACTTTTAGGGAAGCCTGATAAGAAGTGTCCAAAAAAAAAAATAAAATAAAATAACTGACTATATTTTTCTATATTCTCTAATTTTAAGATGAGCAAAAATAAAATAATTCATGTCTACTGTTTGTCTCTTTTTGCATATACATAAATATTGTTGTATGCTTACCTATATACAATAATAGTATGTTCCCATCCTTTTAAATACATGGACACTATTGGAGTAAAGGGGATTATCTTACTGTCATTATCTTGTAAAACTCATCCACTATTCACTTACCTTTTCTGTTTGTTTTGTAATAATATTCTAATGTACAATTGTTTCTGAATGCATAAAAATCACTTCGCTATATAACCATCAGGAATATAAGAGTGAAAACTGGATTTAAGTTCATAATTTTCATTCAAAATACACAGTGAAATTTGCTTAAATAGATTCTATTGGGATAATGAATTTTAGTCCTTATAAAGGGTCAGTCAGTCATACATGATACATGCTTGGGTGATCATGTCTCAAAAAGACATGACTGACTGGGCAGAAAATTTTCCCGCACTAGGTTGCCATTATTTTCTGCAGTAGATTGGTTGCCAACCAAATCTGTTCTGCTATTTAACCCATAACTGGAGGAAAAAGAGTTGGATTAATACCTTTCCCAAGGGTATTCACACGTAAGTGAATGCAACGATCTCCGATCTTTCATTCTGAGCCAATATCCTTGATACCACAACATGGTCATTCCTTCTAAATAGATTTGCATAAAAATGATAAATTACATATTTTTGAGTTTGTTCTTTCTTGATTGACTTTATAAAGTGGCAGTTTTTTGTAAATTGTTCCATTTAACCAGGATTTATTTATTTATAATATTTATATAGAATATTTATATTCTAAAATTTGGGTTGTGGTGGAATGGATATCAATTTGAAATGAGAAATCAGAGAGCCAGGTTTAAGTTTCAGCATAAATATTGATATGTCATAAAACAAAAACCAACCAACCAACCAACCTATTAACCCATAGCATAGGTGAATCCATACCTTTCCCAAGGGAAAGAATTTTAATTGCCAATAAAACAAATTAATTTTCTTTCATAATTTACACTATAAATATTGATAATTTTGCATATTCTGATTGCTAAAACGTAACTCATTGGTTGAATCTATTTCAATGTGCTTCTATAAAATACATATAGAACATCATTCTATTATTTCTCATTGGTTGAATCTATTTCAATGTGCTTCTATAAAATACATATAGAACATCATTCTATTATTTCTCATTGGTTGAATCTATTTCAATGTGCTTCTATAAAATACATATAGAACATCATTCTATTATTTCTCATTGGTTGAATCTATTTCAATGTGCTTCTATAAAATACATATAGAACATCATTCTATTATTTCTCATTGGTTGAATCTATTTCAATGTGCTTCTATAAAATACATATAGAACATCATTCTATTATTTCTCAGCAAAAAATATAACTTTACTAATCAGAGGTTATTAAAACATATAAGATCTTTTTTATGAAATAAAACATTTCACTGTTGAATTTAGATAGTTATGAACAATAGCTGATATCACAGCAACAAAATAATGCAATAACTAAACAGATATCCAATATCAGCCAAAACAATGATTACCTGATTATGGCCAGAGTATTTTGCTGAAACATTGTCTTTAATAACATTTATAATAACCAAGAGAAGAACAATAGTTTGAAATAATTACAAAGTTGTGTTTAAATTAAAAGTAGTTCTGAGTATGATGATAAATTACATTTGTCAGCAAGGCATCTGATTGGGAGATTGGAGCTTTTGAGGAGCATGGAACCACCACTTAATTGCTGTTGTTACTAAGTTCACCCTGACCTGGGATGATAGCACCTGTTAGGATTTCAAGTATAGTGAAACCCCAAACAAAAACGAAATCCTATAAAAATATATTTTTATAGTAAAAAAACACTAGCAATACATTATTATATAGTAAAATTATCAACAATATTTTTATATAGTAAACTTACCAACAATACATTTTATCTGTAATTGAAGGCATACAATTGCATTTAAAATATATTTAGCTGAAACCATAAAATTGTGTTCAAAATATTTTGATTTCAGCATTAAATAACACACAGATTGATAGTTGATAAAGTCAAGATTTCACAAAAATATTTATTGGGGTGTGTTTAAAAAACTGCTTAATTTTTTTTATTTATTTGTTAGTGGGGTTAGAGGTACTATTGATCTGTAACAGAAAAAGGGAATTTGAATGGAATTTATATAATGTCTTCAGTGAATTTGTATTTGGGGGTTGAGGTTAAAATGAGGAAGAATTTAAAAGGAAAATAATTCTTATGCCTTAAAAAGCTCTCTAGTATTGAAGTGGTTAATTTCTGTTCAACTAACTGGATATGAAGACATTTTAGAACATTTTCACAGGCAGGGTATAACCATGATGAAACAAAAAAAAAACAATATCTCTTTCCAGAAAAGATGAATTTTATATATTCATGGGTTTGTATCCTGCTTTTCGTTTCTAAACATTCATTAAAGTAAGAGCTTAATTTAAAATTATACAGTTTAATTTTAGTTAACTTTTTTCTGTATTTCTTCTATGAATCTAATGGAAATGTGATTTAAACTCATAAAATTTCAATTTACTTTTATTTGAACTTATTTGGTTCATTTTAAGAATAATTCTCAAGAATTGCATCAAATGCAGAGGAACAAACGTATATTTATTAGTAGTATAAATTTTGTCTATTATTTTACATTGAGCACTATTTTATTAACACCCACACTCACTGTGCAATATTTTTTTCTGTGTGCATATATATATATATATATATATATATACATATATACATACACACACACACACACACACATATATATATATAAATCTTTTCAAACTTTTTTAACACTATCAAGCACTTGCTTTTCTCTGAATCTAATTTCTTACTCTCCACTCACCATTACATTCTCTCTTTCTCTCCCCCTCTTTCCATCATGGCTACAAAGAATGAAAATCCATATTCCTTTATAACTCCAGTATTTAATCACTACAATGTCTTTTAAGTGCTTTCATCTATTTATAACATTTTTTATTTCTTAGTTCTGCCTGTCATCAATCTTCAGAACTTATTATTTTGACTTTTCTATTTTATCATTAAAGGTTCAATTTCTTTGTCTTTTTTTTTCCTTTTTTTTTTCTTCTTTTTCTGGTTCTGGTTCTTAATCAGATGAAAGGATATTTTTAAAAAAGCAAAGAAAAATATGTAAATGAAAAATGATGTTCCTATGATGATGATTTTTCTCTTCTTGTTAAAGAAACAATTTTATTTTCTCTGAATAGCAACTTGTATTTTAAATTGTACTTTCATTAACAATTGATAGTAAACTTTACATCTTCCTTGATTTTCATATCTTTACCAACTTCATCACAGTATACACCTATATTCAGGAGACAGCTAATTTATGCTGGCCCTGTCTCTCACAGTGGATATTTGCCAGGGTGGGTTGGTGGTTGTGTGTGTGTGTGTGTATATATACATATATATATATGTATGTGTGTGTCTGTGCACACTGCAGTCTCGATCAGCTCACTGGTTATTTATATAGATTTAAGAAAGACTTTCATTTGTTGTAGTCCAGTTGGGGTATTGCCATTGATTTAGCATAGCAAGAGCAGCCCTGCACCAGCAGATTCACTTTATGGCTGTCCTCTTAATAGAATTGGCTACCAATCTACTTATACTGAATAAATAATTCAGATGACCATGATATTTCATGTTTCCTACCAACCAAGACCAGTATCAGCCTCTAAAAACAAGCCACTCAGAATTTGGATCACCTTTGTATCACTGGCTCATCTCTCCATCTCTCTCTCTCTCTCTCTCTCTTATTATCATAATACTGCAGTTTAGGATAGCTTCAGTACTTTTTGTTCGTTTGGTTGTGTTGCAGCTTTAGAAAAAAGAAAAAAAAATCTTAGTACAATCTTCATCTCTACCTGGCTGGTTTATTAGATGGAGTAAGAATATTATTTGTTGTAAACAGACAACAAAAAAAATTATTCTCACCTTTATTGCTATTTGTTTATTCATTTCTTAACTGAATGCACTTGATCAAAAAACTAACACACAAAAAAAAAACAAGAAGCTAATTTATTCTGTTAAAAGAAAAAAGAAAACGGAGTCGATCACTGAAAACTTTTACAAATTTACACGGTACTACTTCATCACAAATAGATGGGATTACTTATCTAAAGTCAAACACATTTTGTAGTTCCTGCTTTTCACAAAACCTTTTTATCCATCTATTTCCTGTTTGTTATATGCTGTATAAGAATACCGATTAATTGTAATAGGCAACTTGATTGGACCCAGAACATTCTGTCTTTTATAACTGTTGTTTCTATTGGACTCCTTTCACAACTATTACCACTTTAACTAATACACTGACTTGTAAACTTTTGAGTGTCCTTGTTTAAAGGACTCATCAGCCTTCGACATTACTATTTTTTAGATTTTAACTGGTGGATTATCTTAATCTTACCCAGATTAATGCAGCATTTTTCATGCTGGAAGATGTTTGGTAAATTTTACGTTGAAAATGTCAAAATGCATTGGAAAGGTAAACTGAAGACAAGGACCTTAACTCATAAGGAATGACAGAATATAAGAATTGATGGAATAATGTTTCCAGGTTTGCAGAGAAAAAAAGCTCTTTGCTTACAGCTTATACTTAATAGTATTTATATTGTTTTTATTATATCATTGTATTCTACTTAGCACTTTTAACTACTGTTATTAATAACATAATAATAATGATGATGTAACTAATCTTTAGACATGTGATTACATCTGTAGTATTCGCATTGTTTTCATACTTTTACTTTTCTCAATTGCTTACTGTAATTATTATACTTGTAACCATTTGTGATTGCTTATTGCAGTTCATACTTACTAATATCAGTTTTCAAGTGCACAATATATATATTTCTTTAATTTTTAAATTATTATTAAACTTTCTATAAATTAATTCTTTTAAAGAAATTTACTCAATATATACTCAGTTTGAGAATTTACAATTTTTTACAAAAAGATGTTATAAATTTTCATAATCAGCACTTTCAGTTTAAGTGTCACATACCAAAAACAAAATTAAACTTAACGCCATTTGTTGATTAAAAAAAAATTGTCAGCAAAACAGTTACAATTTAAAAAATAACGTTGCCTGAAAACTGAAGTTTGTATTCAAATTGTTTTGTGCCTCTCTGTTTACTTAGCTTAATAATAAGCAAAAAAAAAAAGGGTCTGCTAACCATTCAGTCTTTGGATAGCTTCTCCAACAGACTGGACACACATAGTTGTTATTATGAATTTCAATGATAAAAATGGTGGTCGCAGACATTCCTCAGCAGTTGAACTGCTCTCTACAAAACGCTCAAAGTTTTTCTGCTCAAACTTTACTCAGGACACAAATTCCTTGAGCACCAATGTAAGCCAGATAAGTATCTCTCTTTTTCTCTTGAGATAATTTTCTCTCATCTCCATACATGTTGCTTTTGTTCTTTTACCCCCACCCCACTTTGTCTGTATTTTATTGTTCACTTCACCCAGTACAAGGCCCAAGAGACATTCAAAGTAGAAGGTTTAAATAAGATTTTTAGATAAACTTGGAAGAGGGAAGTTAGTATAGATCATGAAGATACCTATGATAGATAATGGTTGACCTTAGAAATTCAAATTATAGTGTTTGTGTAAGCATCCTCTCAGGAAGTCTTTGATAAAGCTGTTAAAATAGAACTTCTTTCTTACAAAAAGAATTCAAAGGCAATTAGAATGGTTTGCCCATGTGTATATGTCATGGCAGTTTTTTAGTTGTCTGTGTCTGAATTGATAGAATTAGGGAATATAGATTGTCGAAAGATTTGCCATGGAAATAACAATAGATTAGTGAGAGACTTACAACATTGCATCTGTTGGGGAGGAGATATAGAGTGGAAAATAATAATTAATTGCCTACAAGATGGTTTAAACATTTTTTAAAGTTCAGCCAAGGATGGAAAAAGATAATAGTGCAGCTCCAGCCAAGATATAGCAATAATATTCTATTTTTGATTTAATCTAACTTGTAAATATAGAGCATAAAGTTTTCATAAAGGTAAATTCCAAATATTAACTGTTTTGAATTTGTTCATGTATTTATTCATAGATTTCTGCACATTTAATTTGTTTTCGTTTTTTTTTTATAAAATGTCATAAGATTTGTTAATAAGAGAATAATAGATAAAATTAATTTACTGCTTAAATTTAAGCAATTTTAAGCATGGTTATCTCTTAAGCTTCTAATTTCTAAAACAATTAATGGAAAAAATCTAACATTATTTCTTAACTAAATATTAAGTCAATAATCTTAAGACTTTATATGGAAAGAATTTAGATTGGATGTGATGTCATCTGACTTTCTAAAATTTTTATCTGACTTTTGTTCGACAAAGTTTTTAATCATATGCGGTTGGTTTGTATACCCTCTCAGAATAAAATGCAGCAACCTTTCTGAACCCAACTGACACCCAAGGAAGACTATAAGATAGATGTTTGAAAAGTGATGAGGGAACACATTTGAATTCACTATATATATTTTGTAAAATATTTATATGATGCATTCATATGTAATTTTGTTTTATTTTATTACATATTGTATCAAAATATTTTGAAAGTAAATTTTATCTCTGTGTTAATAAATACTTAGTAAAATTGTTGACTGCAAAACCTTGATTCATTTTTATAACCAAAATTACTTATGTTTTTTACTATTATTTCTGGTGATATTTTATAGTAAAAAATGATCTTAAATGATTTCTATAATAAAAGAAAGCATTTCCCTTAGAATGTCTAGCTAATAAAACAAATGAGTCAGCACATGTGTTTAATTATTAATACTAATTGGTCAGAATAATCTACCACTGGATAATTTGCCAAATTTTCACTTAGAACAAAATTTTCCTATTAAATATGGATGATATGCATTATCACAAATGGAAGATACTGTCTGAAAGTTTGGAGAGTTGGACAGATAAAAAATAAGACAAATAATTACTTATTCTAACACCAGTTTTCTAGACTCTTCTGTAGTCCCCTTGGGTAAGGGTAGTTGATTTTCTAAACATTGCTTAAATGTGGCCCAAAGTATAGGGTACCCAGTGAGGATTGAACTTACTACTCAGTTATAATAGGTTCTAGTGAGACAAGCTTGTTAACCATTACACTATGTTGAGGTGACCGCCTTGGGTATGAGTAGAATGATCTCACTAAAGCTAGTAGCAAAAGTCTATCATGCATTCAATTTATAGACACTGTTCAAATTCTGTGAATTTTGGGGTAGCACATTGTGCATATACACACGCACACACACACATGCGCACACTTAGAAAGAATTATGACAAACCGGGGAAAAAATTTGTGTGAGCATTTTGCCTTTTGGGACTAATAACAAAAATAATAAAAAATAAACTAAATGAAATTGACTGGACAAAACACAAAAAAAATATATTTATTTTCTAAATTACAATATCTCCCTCTCTTTTGTGTGCAGATGTAATTATACACACACACACACACACACACTACTCTTCAACAATAGTTATGATGCTAAAGAAAATTTTAATTTAGAAATTTTCATTTCATCCAAATGTTTACTATTGAAAACAGCTATTCTTACTATTAGCAAAAAGGACAGAAAGAAAAATTTTATTTAGAAATTTTCTTTAGCTCCATAACATGAACATTATTATTTAGAAAATCATAACATGAACATTATTTCATTTAGAAAATTTTCTTTAGCATCAACATGAACATTAATCATTTATTTTTCATATATTCCAAAATTTGCTATTTTTAAATGCTTTTTATTTGCTTTTTTTCTCATCTTTCTAAAGACAAATATAAATTGACAAACTCTTGCCTACACATAAACAAGTCTACCATTTTTTTCATTACTTGATCCTTACCTAATTCTACTTAAATGTAGCCTTGAAAAGATCAGTGAAAGTTTACACTATTTTATTCATGCAATTTTGAAAGATCTTTGCCAGTTGCTATGATGTGGTATCTATTCTCATCTAATCAAAATCAATTTGTCAATTCTTATAATTTAACTTAAAACAATTTAATACAGCATTTGAATATTGCCACTAAAGTAGAAACTGGGAGGAATGGTAAAAAGACAACTCTCCTTAAGAGCTATAAAGGATAAGAAGTTGTGGAGAGCCTTGATTATAGACATCGTAAAAAGACATTGCACATAAAAATAATGTTCATAAATTAACACAATAACATTTTCTTTTGCTATTGGGCTGGAGCAAAAAAAAAAACAAAACAAAAAAAACAAGCATCTATAAATGAGTTGATTTTTTTTTCTTAATTAATGATAAATAATATTACTGCTGTACTATAATTATTGCTATCCCATAATTGTGTAGTGTATAAAATAGATACGCAAATGTAACAACTATTATGGGATAGAAATAGTGTTTAAATATAAGGAGAGCAACCATGTCAAACTAGCATAAATAAGTATAGTGTTTTTTATTTTTTTTGTTTTTTATGGGATTTTAACTAGTAACTGACATTTTACTTTTAATAATACTTTGTGCAGATGGGTGAAGTCTGAAGCCCTATTTAAAATATGTAAATATTTACAAAATCCGTCATGAAATTTTCATTTATTTGTTTAAACATTATTTTTAATGGATACTACCAGAGGACATATTTTCCTAACAAGATTTCTCGATTATTCAGGTTGATAGATATAAATAAATATACTGTTCAATTATAAAAAACAGTATCTACTCAAATATGACTAGCCATTAAAAATAATGTTTAAACAAATAAATTAAAAAAAATATATAATTAATGTAGAGAAGTGTATTACTTAACTGAGGAATGTTATTTTATCTTTGAAGTTTTGTAAAGACATTATTGTGATGTCTTTACTCTTTTGGGCTTCCTTTCATACATACATACATACATATAACACACATCTGTGCATGGATTAGTTATAATAAATTTAGTATGAGAGATAAGGAAATTGAACATAGAATAAGCTGTGCTAAGGAAAGTTTTATTCAACACCACACGATGCTACAAAACAACATATTAACTGAAGAACTTTAGTCATGTTCTTAAATAGCTCCATCTCAGATCTAGACTCTCATATGGGTATCATGTATGGCATTCAACTTGTTTAGAAATATCTAAACTGTCAATTACATGCAGCCATTTTCTCAGATCAATGATTAAAATTAGCATCAAGTGAATGACCTCTTTGAGTCTAAGAGTAGACTGTTCTTTGTTGGATTTTGCAGACTGGTGATACAGAATCACAAATAAAGGACTTCACCAAATAACAAAGAGCACATTATTTGAAGACTTCCAAAAATGGCAACAACTAAAATGGATAGCACATGTAACTCAAAAAGAAAATGGCAACAAAAACCAAGATGTTGACTTCTTACACAGCCTTAAACAAAAAATTAGGAAGGAAACCCCCTGTCAATACTAGAAAGAGCAAGTGGACTTGAGTAATTTATTCTTCTAAAATACAAGATTTTTATAAATTTCATCCAAATGTTTACTGTTGGAAACAGCTATTCTTATTATTAGCAAAAAGGACAGAAAATTAGGGTGCTACCTGCAAAATATTTTAGAGATTGATAATCATTAACAGGGAGATAAAGTAGGAATGAATGCAGATAAATAACTAATTGTTGCTACTTTGATTTTTTTTTTTAACTCTTTGCCAGTACATTTATTAATGAACACCCAAAAAAGAAAAAAAAAGCATTTTTAAACAGTTTGTGGACAGTTTAAAGCTTGAAGATTTAACCTTGTCAAAATGTTCAGCATGTCCACAAAGAAAAATATAGGGAAAACAAGAAAATGAACAAAGTGCAAATACAAAATTTTATATTCCAGAATGGTTGATATTTTCCTAAACTTTTAATTTGTCTAGAAACAAACAATAGAAGATATTTTTCTATAACTCTCAGCTTGGACTCCAACTCAGTGACTATTTGATATGATGTCTCTTATTCATACATAAAGTACAAGTCAAACAGTAGACATGTGAATACACATGAATATTTAACAATAATATGCTAAGCTCTCTTTGGGAGTATATTAATTGAAGAGTATAAAATTTCTTATAATTTAATAACTGTAAATGCCTAAAAGCTGAAATTTTGAAGAATAATAATTTGATATGTATTAAATGCTATGTAAACTTTATCCCCCTGTTTAAATGAAGTTAATTAAATTTTAAGTTAGTATCCGATCAGTATTGATATTGGTATTTTATTAATAGTTTCACTAAAATGTTTATATTTTGATTGAAATTTATTATTTAATAGATTATGTTCTAATAATGTCTGTTATAATTTGACTTTCTATAATTTGTTCATTTTACCAAATCTTAATTTATGTGGATTTTTAAAGTTTTTCTTGGTAAATTCAAATTAACCTTTCAGCTTCTTTTATTCAATCTACTAATCAATTCAGATGTTATTCTGTTTACCTACAGGAATAATTTTCTAATGTGTTATTTAATTACTTTTATCAAATACTTATGTTATACATGATTGATACTTTTTAATAAAGACAAACATTTTTTTTAATCCCGAAACAGCTCCATCTGGCAGCTCTTACATCTTTAAAAGGGGAGATAATTGAACTGACAAACAGATTTCAACATGTATCTGGTGAGAAAAATCTACTGGAGAAACAGGTTAACAAGGCCCAGGTAAGTTAATTATTCAAATCTCTGAGTGTAATATAATCTTGATTGATTGGGCAAGTTGGAAGACGATCAGATTGTTTCAGTAATAAGATATTTCATACTGGCTGTGAGAAATTTACCTCCCTACTGTAACTGATAAGTGTTATTTTTGTTTCAAGATTAAATTTCATAGATTAATTAATAAAAAAAATATTTAAATATAATTTATTAGCTATGATTTACTAATTTGAGCCAACGCTTTAGAAAGTTTTTCTTTATATTCTTATCTTGATGTAGTAATTCAATTCTTTTGTTATTTTAGTGATTAAAACTTGCATTAAAATGGACAAGTTAAATACTTTTATCTACTAAATTTGTTGAATAAATATGGTAATGGTTCCTGGGTGTTTAGCAATGTTGAACAAGCTTGTCTAGCAAACCATGAGCTAATGTCATGAGTTTAATCCTCATTAAGGATTCATTACTGTAGAACTTAAACTCAGATGTGTAAATATTTATGAAAGTTTTCTTAGATTATTGTTTTGATAAGTCAAGAGTATTCTGGAAATGAAAATTTAGAGAATGTGGAATACAAAAATCATGACAATACCCATGGTGATAGGTGGGTTTAATAAAGTTTTCTTCCAGTGTTTTTTTTTTTTTTTTATCAAACTAAAATTTTTCAAAACATTCAGGCCAAGAAATGAAATATACTGCTTAATAAAAAAATGAAGCACCTAAACTAAAAATACAAAAATATTTACAGTAAAAAAAATTTGTTGGGTTAATAAGAAATCTATTTTAAAATGTGTGTGTGTTTGTGATTTCACTTTTTATTATATATGTGATTTTTTATTTTATTTTATATATGTGAGATTTCTTTTGATATATATATA